>OOFJ01012500.1:0-10765 GCA_900323375.1 Benthosema glaciale | reverse complement strand
TGTGTGTGTGTGTGTGTGTGTGTGTGTGTGTGTGTCACATCATAAAATGTGCCTTTACATGCTTACCTTAAAGGTGACGTGAGAATCATCAACTCAAGAGAGACCGTCCCTAAGAGATTCAGAGCCAACCTGTTGAATGGGTGTTCAGGGTCCTTACTAGGTACTGGTCTCTTACCAATATAATATTAAAACACACACACTCTTACAACATTTCTTGGTTGATTGATTTGTTTCTGCCCTTTAGCTGCCCTTGTTCATGTCTGGTTGTATACACTGACTCTGGGGCCCCGCAGTAGGGGCATGTACTGTAAATGTTCTGAGCTAAGACCACACACAGTGGAATGCTATGCCTCGAATGTCTATCAATCTTGTGACGTATACTCTGTCTGTCTGTCTGTCTGTCTGTCTGTCTGCATTTCTTGCCCCATCCATGATCTGTCTGCAACTAATTTATTTACTCACTCACTCACTTGCACCCATTTATTAAATAATTAATTAATTAATTAATGAATTAATTCACTCACTCACTCATGATTGATTGATAAAGATTGATTGATCTGATCATCCATTAGATCATTCATTCATTCATTCATTCATTCATTCATTCATTCATTCATTCATTCATTCATTCATTCATTCATTCATTCATTCATTCATTCTCAGGTAGCCAATGGATTGGGGTCCCAGGGGAACTCCGAGGGTATGAGCGGGCACATTTGCTTTATGGAAGACTACCGTGGGCTAGCCTCTTTCAGCCTACCATTAAACTAGCTAGAGATGGTTTCCCTATGCCTGAATTCCAAGGACGTTTTATCAAAGTTCTTGATGACAAGACTCTGCCACTACGGTAAGTATTACAATGACAGGTTATTGTAGTGATCGTTAACTGAGATTAATACAATATAATTACATACATAGTTTAAAAGTCTACAGGGTTGGAGTTAACAAGCACTCATCTATTGCATCAGAGTATGTTTCAAGAAAATAAATATATAGTATAATAAAAAAGGACTATTTCTGTAATGTCCATTTTTACTGTGCACGGGGACAGTAGTAGTGCAAGTCTGTAAGCTGTCAATATGTGTTTGAACTAAATGCCAAAAGGAAAAATCCTCTCAATCTGGCCATTGAACTGATGTTGATTCTGATCTCGTTGCATATTATTGTCTTCTAGGAAGTTGTTTTCAGATGAGAATGGAAAGATGCTAAAGGCTGGTGACACTGTGAAATTTCCAAAGCTGGCTGATACATTGGAAGTCATTGCTAACCAAGGGGCAGAGGCATTTTACACTGGAAAAATAGCAGAGGATTTAGTCCGTGACATACAGCAAGCAGGTATTTCTAGATGGGTTTCATATTCATTGTTCACTACACCAAACCCTATAGTATCATGACCAACCTGACAGATGATCTACAATTTAATAAATCAATAATTCAGCCTATAAAGCATCACAGTGATCAATCTGAGCCTCTGTGACGCACAGCCCCAGGTTGATTATCTGGAGCTGAGATGCATTTACATGCATAACCTTTTGTCTCGTACTGCCTGCCCTCCCAGGAGGAAGGCTCAGCATGGAGGACCTGGCATCATATAATGTTACAGTGACTGATCCATTGACAGTCCCCCTTGGAGACTACCAGATGTATGTGCCTCCACCGCCTGCTGGTGGCGTCATCCTAAGTGTCATCCTCAACATCATGAAAGGTTAACATTTATCTGCTGGTTGTTTTCAGTTTTGGTATACAATCTGTGTACAAAACATACATTAACTGGTAAAATATGATTTAAATTAATTAAAGTCTGACCCACATTTCCACATTTACCAGCTGCAACAATATGGTGATAAACACATTAACTGTGTTGTGTTGAATAATTATTTGCAGGATACAGTCTCAATAAGATGTCACTGGAGGGTGAGCAAAGGACTTTGACCTACCATCGCTATGTTGAAGCTTTCAAATATGCAAACAGCCTAAGGAAGTACATCCGTGATCCACAATTCAGTTCTGGAGCAGTAAGTTCCACAACACCGACACAAACATTATTTATATAATATAGGATATTTGATTCCCCAGTCAAACAGGATAACACACTAGAATTAGGAGATTTTAAAGAAAAGTGTCACACAATGTTGTTTTTCCCACTCCTTATTTCAGCTCTTCTCAAAGGCGAAGAGTTTCACCGAGCAGAGTTTTGCTGATCACATCAGGTCACTGATCAGCAGTGACAAGAGCCATGATCCCCAGTATTATAACATCACACCACATCAAGACAGCATGGGTACCACGCATGTGTCTGTACTGGCTGAGGATGGATCTGCTGTCTCTGCCACAAGCAGCATCAATTACATGTGAATATTGCGTGTGTGTGTGTGTGCGTGCGTGCGATATTGCGGAATACTTTGGTGGCTGGTGGATTGTAGGACGTTTCCAAATGTGCTGGGCTTATAGGGGCTACTTTGATGTGCTGCTGTTATGTCTGCTATGCAATAGAATGAAGTGTGTCAAATGTGTTTTCACTCACAGATTTGGCTCAAAGGTATTCTCTCCACGCACCGGTATCATCCTCAACAATCAGCTGTCAGATTTCTGTGGAAAAGCAGATCACATTGTTGCAGGTAATCTGATGAACATGTGTCATATTTTGCTATCATTCTGAATGATTGTGAAATTTTCTGTGAGTCATGCCATAACTGCATAACTGCTATTTCTATATAATCTGTCAAGTATTTACAGCAACGGCCTAGGAGGAGTACAGTAGTTGCGAACGCAGTGAGCCCTTACTATGAAAGCCAGGCACATGTCTGTCTGTCTGTCTGTCAGTCACGCTGCTGATACTAACTGGCCACCAAATGGAAAATTACAGAGGGACTTCAAATACAGTGCGTTTGCTTCACGCATTCATGCGTCTTACTTGTTGTAAGGGGTGAAAGAAATACAGGTTTTGGTTTATGCACATTAACTCTGTGCCATTGTCTCGTTTTTCTCGTGTTTATAGCTATATCTTAGTGTGCCAAACACGAGAAACACAAAATCAGTCATGGATTTTCTGTGATCTTACTTTAGGTGAGCGGCCTCCCTCCTCCATGTCTCCTGCACTGTTGCAATCCAGAGATGCTACGTTGGTGATAGGGGCTTCAGGTGGCAGCATGATCACGACTGGCATGGCCTCGGTAGGTGTCCATGACAATCACATTGAATTATTTTACTTTGTAATATGTTCCTGGTAACATTTCTTCACTTCAGGTTAATCTCTCTGCCTCTCTTCCTCTAGACGCTTATGAATCACATCTGGTTCGGAAAGACTCTTGAGGAGTCTATTGCTGTCCCTATTGTTTTCGTAGACTCTGGAAATGCACTAAAGTTTGAGCCCAATTTTGACAAGGTACAACTCTACTATTCATTCAAGCCCCTGACACTGAAAGCATCACCTAACCCTAACTCAGCACATAAGTCCACCTGTTCACATTGTCTATTTCATTTTAAAACATAAGCTGCAATACAAGTTTTACATAAAGAGGTTACCTTTCTGCATTGCTCCAATTAATTTAGGATGGTCTGTGCCAAAGTTTGACACTCCAAAACAGAATCGTCCTCTGAAAGATGCATCAAACACATCCGCTTGCCACCTCCAGTATGGCTACAACTGTGTTTTGGTGCTGTGTCAGGGCATATAAGCTAACACATTGCATCTATACAGCTTCAACAATGTGAGTTTAAAATAAAACAATTAATATCTAACTGGCATCTTTCTCTGTCCCAAAGTCTCTGATAAAGGCATTGAACGCCTTAGGACACACACAGAAAAATGCAACGTACTTCTACAATGTAGTTAATGCTGTGGAGAAAGAAGCCGGTGGTTGCATCCATGCTGTGTCAGATGCCAGGAAACTAGGACAAGCAGCTGGTTACTGAGAGGAAGAGCCTCTGACAGTAGACTTTTAAGAGAGACTGACATGTACAGGTACAGTAACAGTAACTGGAAGGTCACAAGTACAATACCTGCAACACAATACCTTCAAGATGTGTCAAAGCTTAGTATTTCAGATGTGTCCACACACAGCAATGTGTGTTGCTTTTGAAAAAGGTGTCAGATAAAAGTGCTAAAATGTGAAAATGTAATCGGTTGCAAATTAGTCAAAGCCTCTGCTGCTGAGCAGAAAGGAAAATCATTCCAAAAGAGATTATTTTTTATTTAACTCCTTCTGAAATTCAGAAACGGATAACTTGGATTGATTGAAATACGTTATTAGTCAAACATGGAAGTACAGTAACAATTTGGCTAATAGGATAACACAAACAAGCCCTGGGGATCTGTTCCCATCGTGGTCCTATGTATTCAATGGAGAGCATAAAATATTAACACGTTAATACATGTCATCAAAAAATAATACACAGCTATATTTACAGAGAAGATAAAAGGAAAAACTGTCATCTTCCACCAGAAAATAACAGTTTCCTGTGCTCAGATTGTACAGGGCTGACTCAAGGATAGTAGAGCAAGGATAGGAAGCGAAGACCATACTTCCGTACTACGGTGGAGTACTGGGAGTAAACAGACATGCGCAATGGAGACCAGGACGTTGTACCAAATATGCTATTGGTCTCTTGGGTTGTACATGCACATTGCGCATGTCCGTTTCCTCCCATGGACTCCACCGTGCGGGTCTCTTCCGGCTTCGCTTCCTATCCTTTCTGAATTATCCTTGGGCTGACTCAGGAAGTTGCTGGAGCATTCAGAGATTGTGGAAGAGATCAGAGTAGCGATGGAGTATTCTATAAATTAAGCATTTATGCTTCAGCTTTAAAGTGTCACTGAGCAACACTGTTGTTCACTGTTATTGTCACATGACACGTTGCAAGACACTTGCAAAGATGGCTGAACATTCTTATGTTATTGTTATGTTATATCAAATGTATTGTAATCCATTTACATATATTTTGAACTGCATGAAATATGTGAACATATTCCTTAGTGATAAATCACCTTGTAATGTGTCTTATCTTATCTTTTTTTTGCGCAATGTCAGAGAAATTTGTTACAGATGGCTTCACAAAACCCTACAGTGAGACTATTAAAACCACAGCCATTTTAACCAGTTATGTCTGAATGGATGAATTGTTGGTATGTACAATAATGTTCTGCATGATATAGAAACAATGGAAACATTTCCCAATAGATCAGTAATTGTGTATGTATTGTACAGTATATTTCCATGAAAACAAGCACAGTTCCGAGCAGAGGACATGGTAAACGTTTGTTTTCATTGTATAATTGGAAGATTAAATGTGGTGTCTCATATCGTGTCTGATTATGTTTGTATATGGCGTTTCATACACTGCTGGATTTTCCAAAACTATTGTCTCCCTTAGTCCCCTGGGAAATTTGTGTGATATACCTACCATTCCAAAAATGTATACACTAGCTTCTGTACAGTAAACTATATTGTGTAGAGTGGTTTGGAATGTACTAGAAACAGTATATGATTTTTCACAGTAACCGGTTTTAGTCCCACGGGCACAGCTAACAAATGCAATAATTCAGGTAGGCTCATTCGAATCCTAAACCATCCCTTCAGGCCAAGGTTATTTTCTTTACAATCACCACTGTAAAATATTATTATTCTTGCTCGATCTTGCAGCAGCTGGAGCAAGATAATCAGATGATTCAGATGAGAGAATGACTCACACCAACTCTTTGCCTGAGTAAAGGTTTGAGGTTTGTGTACTGCTTACCCACAGCCCTATCTGTCAAAATCTTATTCCACTTGATTACTTCATGACTTTTAGGGTCTCTTACTACATTACATATAGTTAAGATAAATTAACCAATAGTGGTATTAAAAGACAACACAGGCAAGGATAAGTAAAAAATCTAAGTCTTTAATGCCGGTCAAACAAAAATAGACATATAAATAATCAAACTTAAGGCTGAGGTTTAGACAGTCTGGGTGGGCAGGCGAGGAAGGGTCCAGGGAACCATTAAACAGCAAGAAACAAGCCTTGAATCAGGTTTGAAATGCACAGCACATTACTAGGATCTGACTAGGAAACATAAGCAGGGCAATGTTTATATACTGAGGCTACTTGATTGCTTATATAAGTGCAGCTGATGAGCCTCCAAACTAGTTTCCACATACCTGTCTCTAGTCACCCAATCTCACACAACAAGAAGATGCCATGGGAGTCGATGTAACAAAAGGTCAGATAATAACCACATGATTACTTCTATGGCTCTGCAGCCCTTCTATTTGGACCTTAGGTGTGGGGTGGTGGGGGGGCAATCAAACTGAGCTATGACCTTATTGGGGCCACGTGTTACAAATGCCACATTACCATCTCTGGCACCAGGGACAACATGTTGCCTGGGGTGGAATACCAAGGGTTTATGATTAATAATATTCTCCGTAGTGTGATGGTGTCATGATGTGAAGTGGTGTGAGCTTCTAAATGGTCTATTTTCAGCACAGGACACTGTCATATGACAAAGCATGAATCTGGCTTTAGCTGGCCACCCTGGCTGGCATGCAGTTGCTACTCCGTTTCCACTGTTTCTGATCATGTTCATGGGATGTGAGATGATCTACTCCTCTTGGTAGTAGATTAATTTTTTACAGTATGATGTATGCCTATAATAAATTACAGTATAATAAGGTCCATGTCTAATCTACTGAGCAGCAGTAGAATGTATAATAAATTACAGTGTAAATATAATAAAGTCCCTGTCTAATCTAATAAGAACCTGCAGGTTCTATTCAGTGACCCAGATGTGTGCAACAAAGGGCACATTGTTGAACTCTCACTTGAGAAAAAAACAAACAAAAAAGGAAAAAACATAAACAACTCCCAAGTTTAGTGTGATTGATTTTATTTAATTGTTTTGGCAGTTAATTATCTGTGTATGGCATGAGACAAATACAGAAGCAACAACAACAGAGTATAATTAGCATGATGATAACACACAAAACATGAAGCATGAATTAAGTATACAGTGTTCTCCCTCACTCGTGAAGTTTTTATCGTAAACTCGCCTGCACACAGTGGCTATTTTGTTCTTACTTTATACTCACCTCACGCACATTCTTTTTCCTAGTATGGCAGAGTAAGTGTCCTTGTGTTCATCCAATCATGTTCCAAACAACGTAGGATTACCGACCTGTCATTAAAATCTAAAAGAAAAGGAATTTGAAGGGTTGACTCAAACAAAACACAAGGGCGAAATAAAAAGGAAAATAACTGGACAACTACAAACACGAGGATACTTGGCTCATTCATTATTCAGTCTTCCCCTGCCATCCTATAATATTGCTTGCAGCACCCCAGAGTATAAAGTAAGAGCAAAATGGCCACCATGTGAACATGGTCAACTGCAACAGCCAAGCATTCTTAGTACAGTTGGTGAACAATTTCTGGTGGTATTATAAATATGAAACGCATCCCATTGGAATAACACAAATTGTTTCCACTTATGATCATTGCGCCGCTCAGTATCCTACGGACTAGAGTAAGTATTATTATCTGAACGAACAAGAGACAGAACACCAAAATGATGATACAAATAATTACAACAGAGAGTGGACGTTTCACAGTTACAAAGACACATAACACAGACATTACACAATTATAATATATATTATATATATATATATTTTATACAATGATTAATTTCCATTATTCCTCTAACAACCATTAGCTTTTAGGCGATGCATTTTCCTAGCACTTCAATACTTTCTGCTTATGCTTGAGGGAGTTAATATTGAGAATCTGTTGGGAACAGTGTATATGTTTACTGAGATGTAAAATTAATGAGGTGATGATAATACAAAGAAATAGCTGCTAAAGTGCACTACAGTGTGTTGGTCAGTCTAACTTAATAGTTATATGCTACTGCAAAGGACATGACCATCCAGCATTTCACTTCAGTCCGTCTGTTGGTCCGATTACAATAAATATATAACAGTCAAGGCTGTGCCTTCAAATGTACATGAACAAAAAAGGCTTAAAGGAGTATAAATAAATGCCTTAGTAGAGATATTTGGCGGTAGGGATGATCCGTCTCTGATTTCAATCAGTGGTGCCCTTGCTACTCAGAGGGTTTGTCATAGTCTCATATATGCATTTTTTGTACTTGACATAATACTGATTAATGTAGTCCAACATATATATATGAAGAGGTGAGTTTCAGAATCTAGACAAAAAAATTAATAAAAACAACACTCATTGACAGCTCCCCATTGTTGACTCCTACCTGTTGTCTTCTAAGATTGCTTTGCTCACCAATAGTCCACAGAAATAGCCTGTGGAATACAACAGAGCCATGTTTTGTGTCATCATTTACATCTACAACAAGTGATGTGTGGGTATTCACAAGTGGACATTTCGAAAGGGGGGGAAAACGCAAAAAGTCTTGACCTAGCAGTTTTGCTTGCATCACGTGACGGGTCGTCGGCTGTATAGTCTGTTGAACTTGTGTCATAGCTTTTGTTGAGAGATTAACAGAGAACACACAATGTAGAGCTAGGCCCTGCCTGCCAGAGATAGTCTCAGTCCTGGTAGAGAAACCAGAGGGATCTACTGTTTCCAAACTTCATGTCTACTTCATCGTCCGTTGGTATGTCGCTCCTCCGTCAAACCAACTGATCTTAGCTCCTTGGGACTTGGCTCCTCAGTTGCCACAGTAAGACAAAGAGAGTGAGAGCGAGGGGGGTGGGAGAAAGACAGAGAGAGAGACAGAGAGAGGAGAGAGCGCACCTGTTCATAAATTCTTCCAGTCCCCCTCCAATGAAACCGCACCTTGTACCCAGGAGCACCATCTGCCAACACAGTAAGTCACACCATCGCGATTGTCAACTTTGCTATCATATTCTGTGGGCTAACTCATAGATGGTGAATAATAGCTGTTGTTTGCTCAGAATGTGGGTGCTGAACTCCGCTTGTACCTCAGAGGGTTGGTGTTGGACGCATGGTGTGAGGGCAAGAGGGCTAAAGGAAGTAACAGAGAGCTGTGGGACGTCTCAAACCACAGCGGGGCCAAGCTAAGACAAAATATCACCCCATCACCTCTCACAATAGTGGATGGTAAAGTCCTTGGAGTGACGCTTCCCATCTAAGCCCCACGGCTCTAGCTCGAGTTTATTTCCCATTTCGTCTTCCTCATCTTCCGCATCCTCGTCTTCATCTTCGTCTTCCTCGTAGTGGCTGGGCTCCTCGATAGAGGTCTCCATGTGGTAGCAGTAGGGCTGGCCCTCTGTGTATTCGTAGATAGTGGGCAGGCTGCTCTTTAGGCTACAACGTCGACGCAGAGCGACCAACAGCGGCTGAGGCATGGTGAAAATGTCCACATTGTTGCCAAGGTCGATCCATGCTAGACTGGAGAATTTCTTGGGGTCTTTCAGCATCTCTGTCAGGTCCTTGACGATGCCTAGGGTGAGGCGGTTGCCGTTAAGAGCCAGAGTGCCGAGTTTAGGCAGTGAGCCGAGCAAAGGCAGCAGTAGCCTCAGGTTGTCATCGTGGAGTTCAGTGAAGCTGATGTCCACAGACACTACTGTGTCGCCGTTGTTCTGGAGGTAAAATGCCACTTGGTGGACATCTCGGCCAGACAGCGGGATACCGGACAGATCGACCGAGTCACTGGACAGCTTCTTCTGCAGGGTTGTCTTGAGACTGTGGGTCAGGAAAAGAGAGGAGGGACAGAAAAGGTGATAACTTCAATTATAGCCTGCCACATACATTTTCCACATGAAAATGCACTTTTACATGTACTGTATATGTATAATTATTAATTACACATGCTATTATTAATCTTATGGCGACTGCTCTTAAAAGCATTTCAGATATAAATACATTTACAGATATACGTTATTTTACATTTTATACATTTACTTTAACTATGTGATACCTTGCCAGGATTACTTACTAAATTATTACTCATGTCACTTTAAACAGGACACAATGTGAAAACTGCTAGAGATTTATATGAAAAGGGGGAGGGATGAAATCTCTCTGGGGTCTCATTTCTACTGTTCTAGTGTAACCTCTGTCTGTGACCTGGGAACATGGCCCTGGTGTCATATTGTTTCCTGTGCTTTATAAAGGAGGAGGCCTTGGCAAGGCTTTGAGCGGAAGGCTGACATAGGGACATCGGGATTTGCTAGTGTAAACAGAAGAGCCAAAACATCCAAGCAAGCACACAGCTTGAGCATAAAAGCTCTGAGGGCTAGAAACTCTGAGCTCCTTATTGGTGAGACAAATACAATATTTGATCAAAAGTAAAACATTTATACCGGTATTTATATTTGTATCTATTTATTTATAGTTATATTTTATACATTCAGAAAATATAAGATAAACCTTTCACCATCCAATATGTCAAACATTTGTGTCTTTATAGATCATTCTGACGCGAGCAGCCGGATTCTATAGGCAAGATTCTATAAGTATAGGTGTTGTCCATCCATCTGTCTCATCTCACAGGCTCACAGTGTGACACTTTCAGATGCGAGTGCCCTTTGTTTGAAGGGTAACATTTGTGTCATCTGACAGAGGATCTCTCTGGGAATTGTAGCCATAATGCTGTCTATCATGAGCTGTACCTGATGGATATGATTCTAAAGTCATAGTTACGATTGTGTCATTCGCTGAAAGTAACAGATTTTCAACTGAAAAGCGTGTCGCTTCATGTTTGTGCGAAGAGTAAATTAGGCTTGAGTCCAAGGCCTAGGCTTAACACACTGATTCATAAGTAGTAGTACAGTGCAGCTATATA
>OOFJ01012489.1:4421-14421 GCA_900323375.1 Benthosema glaciale | reverse complement strand
CGTAGTTTAGTTTACAGAGCTTAATAAAAGGGGAGACCCCTGTTACTGAACAAACTCTCTATACCAGTGGTTTTCAACCAGTGGTCCGGGGACCACCAGTGGTCCTTGAGGGGCTCTCAGGTGGTCCCCAGTTAAATGATGGCGTTGGTAACCAAATGGACACAACTCTTGAGAGTGTCTGCATTACTTCATTTACAAGAACTCTACACAATTATAGAATGTAGAAGAATTATTATTTTGATTGATTGCCACGGACCACCTTGTGTCATCACAAGGTGGTCCGTGGCTCAAATGCCAAATAAATGATGGTCCTTGATATGAAAAGGGTTGGAAACCACTGCTCTATAGCAATGATTACTACAGTAATATACATAATTACATTACTAGAATAATGATGTTTAATGTTTTATTTATGTTGGACAGGGCTCCCTCGAAAAAGAGATCTTGTATCTCGGTGGGAATTACCTGGATAAATAAAGGTTTAATAACTATTGGAACCACTTGTCACCTGCTGGGGCTATACTGAGCCGACGCTGCTGATAATGATGTTTGTGACGGTTTCTGCAGGCTGGAGTTCAGATCTGAGACGGTCGTTTCAAGGCCTTTTCGCAGAACAGGATTCTTGCCTTCTTTGAGAACAATGCCGGGTCCATCTCGCCCCAAGGTGAGCGAAGGGGCCCACACCTCCAGAGGAAGGGAGCCGGGTCGGCCAGCGGAGCTCGCCTGATGCCCACCCGACCATGAGGATGCTCGCAGTCTGGGAGGAGAGGGGTCTTCATCTGTGAAGAACCGCACTGACTTAACTGGCTGTGGGAGAAGAGGAGCTTTATTAGAAACATGATCCTTTTTGTCAAATCTGAATCTTTCATTGAAAGGACATTTCTCTGGTGGTGAGAACCAATTAACAATGTAGGCATTTAGCAGATACCGTTAGTTATCCAGAGCAACTTAGGAGTGTGAAATCAGAATAAATAAATAAATGTCATGAACCTTCACACAAACATCAGTATAAATGTTAAATACAATGGCAAATGGTGCATGTATACAGTACAGTATGGCACCTTTCTCCAAAGCTTTTAAAATGTACATTACATTAACATTTACACACGCATCGACAAAACAACAGTGGAGGAAACCAGTAAGGCAGTTAGGGGTTAAGTGTCCTGCTCAAGGACACAGCCTTTCCAAGGTCAGCCAGACAGCCACTGTACCTGCTGAGCCACTGCCGCCATCACTCAGACTGAGATATGACCCGTTATGTCATTTTGACAATGGTCGTGACCTTGATCTTTTTGACCCATGCATTAATCATGCCGGCTGATAATTTTCACCAAGTTTCATTAAAATCTGCCCAGCCACTCTCAATGTTGACCTTGACCTTCAATGTGACCTTGATCTTTTTGAGTTCATCGTCTCTTTAGGGCGGTCTGTCAGACAGACAGACAGACAGACAGACAGACAGGCACAAGCACATACAGAACAGGTCAGATACCACAACCCTGACACACATTGCTCCAGACAGGGTAATTAATGACCAAGGACTCACATTAATGCACTGCAGAACATAAATTCAGACAGCAGACAGCACTAGGCTAAAAATAGACAGCAGACACCGCTCACAGCTTAACATTGAGAAGAAATTGTTAAATACATGTTAAGAGAAATGCCGGAGAGGTAGTGTAGTTGTGATAAATGATACATGTTACAGTGTAAAACCGTGTACTGTAAGCCAGGCTGCAGAGAATTTCTAGCAGTTCTCAGCAGTTGGACATCAATTAAATTAACTTAGTCTTTCAGAGAAAATACAATACCTTGTCTGTGTTGTTCTTGTGCGAGTCAGGTCTTACTAAGATTGAGTGAGGGCCATTCGTGAAAGGCTTTCTGTCAAATGTTGCCTCTTTCAGGCCAGTGAAGTCTCTGCCATTCGGCATAGCACCAGAAGGGGGTGCTATTGTGTCAGACATGCGACCCAGTGGCCTGCCGGGGCTGGGCAAAATGCTGCTGTGTTTCTTCCTCTGTAGGGCAGGAGAACAGCCAGACGCCTGAACTTGAGCAAAGTTGTGCGAATGGGACAGGTGGCTGGAGGTGGATGTGTGGATGTAGTGGTTTCCTCGCTGTGTCGAGCCTGACAAAATAGGAAACAGACGCCCACTCTTTCATTGTGAAACTTGAGTGAACAATGTAATATAATGTCAATGAAAGGTTGATGTTGGAACTGGTCAATAATGCTAAAACTATCGATTATCTTCTTAGCAATTATTCTATTGATTACTTTTCCAATTAATCCAGTAATTGAGAAGCTAAATAACCACCAATAAGCCCTAGTTTGTATAACTGTCATGCAAAAATAGCCGATCATCAAGCTCACAATTAATTGCACACTGTGAGCTTGTAGATCTGCTATTTTTTACCATTTTAAAAATCAATTATTTTATCGATTATCAATAAAGAATATGTAACAAACTAACAATACATTAAATAGATTTGTTAGATTAATGCAACCCTGTTGGCCAACAGATGCGTTTGATCCCCTCTCACCTCTATGTGGTGGATTAAAGGCCCGTCTAACGGTGTCCCAGCCTTGTGAGACCCCATACAAGGACAACTTTTCGGCACCAGCCGATGGTGCTGCATGCTGCGCCCCGTTGAGGACAGATGGGACCTGTCCTGTTGAGTACATTGTTCCATCTGTGTTTACCCTATCAAGAGCAAGGACCACAGCAGGATTCCTCGATGCTGTGGGCCTCTTTACAGCTGCTGGAGAGGATGTGGTCGCTGCCTTGGTCTCCAGGAGTCTGGCGGAGGTTCTATGGCGAGGCAATTGGTAGCATTAGCATAAATATCAATTGGCATACACGTATACTAAAATGTAATACTGCACACATGGACTTACTGTATATGAACCGATAAACAGCCACGAAAATACTAAAGGATGTTTTATGAATGACGGTGCTAAATAACTATGCCCTCAATGCCCGCAGCATGTCACCTGAGCACGGGAGTGACGTAGCTCCCGGGAAGAATGCCCACTTTGCCCGTCCTGAGAGACAACCCGCGGAGCCAGCCCTCCTTGAACTTCCCGTAGACCCCCACCATCTCCCCCTTCCTCAGCTCCAGCTCCTCTGGGCGTCGAGGTTTGTAGGAGTAGAGGGTTGCACACCTGAGGAGCCAAACAGAGAATTTATACCACAACCTCCTCAGTTACTACTGCAATTTACAATTTAGGCATTTAGCAGACGCTCTTAATCCAGAGCGACTTAGATTAAGCATGAACAAAAGAATAAGCATGGCAATGCATCATATACATACAAGGTATAGTTAATGTGAATCATACATAAGCTAAGAATGTAACAATATGCACAGCTGGTGAAGAAAAGAGTGCAGGCGGGGATGGGAGGAGTGGTCTGGAGGGATGTGTGACAGATGGGTACTGGCAAGAGCGAAAAGAAAGATATATAAGACCATAGGTAGTGAGACCAGCTATGCTGTACAATGTGGAGATGGTGACACTGATGAAAAGACAGGAGACAGAGCTGGAGGTGGCAGAACTGAAGATGATACAATTTTCACAGGGTGTGACGAGGACGGACAGGATCAGGAATAAGTATATCAGAGTAGTGGTTCTCAAAGTAGGGTCCAGGAACCTCTTTGGCCCTTGAGGGTGTTCAACAAAGTCAGTTAACACTTACGGGCCGATGTTGGCCAAATAGCTTATGTGGGGGTCCTTGACATGAAAATGTTTCATAACCACTGTATTTGAGGGACAGCACAGATTGGAAGATTTGCATATAAAGTAAGAGAGGCCAGGTTGAAATGGCTTGTACATGTGTGGAGGAGTGAATGGAGATGTGTACAAACAAGGATGCTGAAAATATACAATGGCTGGAGTGTGGGTGCCATTTTATGAATGTGCAACTGTATGATTTTAGATTTTCTTTTCATACAATCCAGATGCAGGAATAAGAAGGACCCCGTCTTGTTTAATATGAGATCAGATTGATTATTTTATAATTGATTATTATATCAATTACTTAAAAGGAATCTAATCATCGAGAAGCATATTTTTATATCAGTAAAAGGATCATAATTGTATAACTGACTAAGTCTGATAACCTCTTAAAGATTTGTCGTACAACGGTGTCACTCAAAAATAGGTAAATGGCAGAAAACTAGCAAGCTCACTTGTGAGCTTGTAGAGCTGCTATTTTGAATGATTCAGTCCGTTAGTTTGACTGTCGCAGTCCTAGGAAAGTTGATTCCAAGAGAAGTTGTTTCTGCATCTCACTGTGTATTACTCACACGCTGATGGAGAGCTGCTGGGTGGAGGAGGAGTGTTTACTGTCCGTGGAGGGAGGGGTCACCTGGGGGTTGACCAGGGCCATGCTGATGGTGGGCGGCGGCTCGCTGTTCATCTTCTTCTCGCCCTGGAAGGCAGCGATGGAGGTCAACATTGTCGTCATACACGAATGCTAATGAACCTGTGATTCACATACAATGTACGACGCACATGCTGACGCATAGCTCTACGGCTAAAGGCTGCCACCTGGAACTTATTTGAATAAAAGTTATTTTAACCAGTACGTATGGTAGACTATAGTATGTTCATTTAATATAACTAGTACATCTGTACGGTAGAGAATGTTAATAACTAGTACATATGTAAGTAGAATAGAGTATGTCAACAATAACTAGTGCATCGTTAGGGTTAGGTTAGGCCAACCGTGGCCTAAAAAAACCCACACAATTAAATTATGAATTGCAATTATTTGTATGACGATTAATCGCCAAGTAAAATGTATAATCATAAAATGTAAATCATAATCGTGACCGCCCTAATACCCTGGTGTCAGCTAGCTACTGGTTCACAAGTAGTACTGCCTGAGGCTCACAAGTCGAGTATCTGCTCATGGTGAGGGTTTGTTTGACATAGAAGTTTGTTCTCAAACACGGAAAACCTACGGATTACAGCTTTAACATACACAGAGGTGAGAGGAGGCAGGCCAACAGACCAGAACTTTGTCTTTAAAAATCATACATCATGCCGTAAAATAGACACTATGATATAAAATTCTTCATTCATTGTCAATGGGAATTTAATGTTTGTTTAAGACTAAGGTTGTGGACGGTTACAAAAAGCTGGATGTAGGAGGGCCTAGTGCCCCTCAAAAATCACACTTGTGTGAAGTGAGGGGCGCTCTTATCATTCCGTGCTCAGCCAATCAAATCACATTCCGTGCTACCAACACATTCTGTGCTCAAACGGACATACACACAAAGCTGTGCTAAAACACAGTGGATCTGTGTGTTGCCAGTGATGTTAGGTGTGGCTTGACACAAAAGTCTAGTCATCTTTGCCAAAAGGGTCATGTGAGGAAGTCTTTAATGTTCTGCCCGGACCATACTGTAGTTACACAGTAAAATACTTTATCCATTTGTTACTCAGAGACTGTAACAATTTAACATTTGTACACTCTCAGAGTTATATTTATAACATTTACTAATGTTTCTGAGGAATGTGATACCGGCCGCCAACTCCCTCTCCAAAAAACTGAAAGTTGTTAAGGTCACACGTCAAAGAGGTTTGTGTGGAAGAAATGTGTTCTATGATTCATTCCCATTTTATCCTGACTTTCAACTGCATTTTGAATGACTCATTATAACGTAGTGTTCAGAACTTCAGAGTTGTTATGATTATGTCTGCATGGAATGTCTCCGAGACATTCCGGCCACGTGTAGAGGAAAACTAAGGAAACCATGGCAAAGGGCAGTCCCTGGCAGGGCCAAAACTCGTCGTCCATTTTCACAAACACTGAATGCCATTGATAATGAATGGCCAGCTATGAGTAAACACAAACATTGCGTAAACACAAATATTGAAGACCTTTCAGCAAATTGTGATTGGTGGAATGAGATCACTTCACACAGGTGTGATTTTGTTAGATTGCATCATGCCTGAGGAAGGTCGACGTACCGAAACGTTGCTATATTATTGTGGCAGTGTGCAGGTCTCTCCTTCTCCTACACAATTTCTGCATTATCGCCTACACACCTGCTAATCTAGTAAATTGTGTGTGAGGAAGTCTTCTCTTCGCTAGATTGCATCTGAAATAAATTACATTTTCTAATTATGTCATCTCTGTCAAGTCAATTTACCCAATTAGTGATAATTCTTTATTCTCTCACCAAGAAAATACATAGTTCATTTCAATCCATCCACCCATCCATCCATCTTCATCCACTTATCCCGAGTTGGGTCACGGGGTTAACAGTTCGAGCACAGTTCCAAGTCCAGCGTGGACATATAATCCCTTATCTGGTCCTTGGTCTACCCCATGGCCTCCTCCCAGTGGGACGTGTCCGGAAAACAACAATTGCAGGAGCAGCAGAACACGTGACACACACTCATCCACGCCGCCCGCTCTCCCAGAGCAGTGCCAGTTAGTCAGGCCTGACACAGCCAGCATATGGGAGGGAGCAAATCCCAGGGCGTGGCTACCAGCTTTGGAGGAGAATGTAGCCTTTAGGATAATGGTGCTTACTACTTAATTAACAAGCTGAAAATAGGCTTTTTAGCCACACAGACTTTGTGACTCAAAATGAAAACCACTCATGGCGAGTCATGTTGTTATTTCTGAAAGGTGTTAATATATTTTTCCCAGTGACCATTGTCCTTTTGGTGATGCACCGTACACACGTCATGGCCTGCTGCTATTTACAGCTCAGCGGTGTTAAACAACATTCATTTATAAACCGCATGAAACCTAGTGTCCTTATTCTGGTGTGAATATTGGACTACATTTTGCTTTCAACAGGTGAACCACTGGTGGTCCATGGAATTATTGCATGTGGTCCCTGACCATTCATTTAGTAATGTAGGATTTGTTGATTTAAAAAAGAAAAACCTGTGTGAGTGAGGGGTGTTCTAATCATCGTACATCATCATCAAGAATGGTGGTCCCTTATTGGCCAAGGGTACCCAGCCGATTTGCTCAGACACATATGACGTAAATTCTCCATTCCTTCCCTGTTCACACAGAATCTACACTATAACTGTTTATAGGAGGGGCTGGTGCCCCTCAACAATTCAACAGAAAAAGGGAGGATCTGGTTTAGTCATTATTATTAGGACACATCCCCTCTACAAAAAGAGATGGGACCTGTGGGGGACTCCGGTCAACTAAGTACTGTATATAGGGTTTAAAGTGGTTAGTGCTCCTGGAGACAGAGAACACAACACCCTCCTCTGTACAGTTGCGGTCCCATTAACCCCTTAGGCTCTCCCAAAAATAGGGTGCATTATATTCACACTGTACCCAAGAGAAGGACAAAAGAGGTCATAATGAAGACGCTGTGAAGTAGTGACATGATGCGGAAGTAACAGGAGATCGAGTTAACAACGCACTACTGTATTATTATTATTATTACTGAATGTCCTGGAGACATGACATCTTTCCTTTGTGAAGAGACAGAGGAAGCAGGGAAGCAAGCAAGAAAGAACTGAAATGAGTTGAGTGACTCAAACCTTTCAACCTTTTCATGTCTTCGTATCAGTCCATTATGTCTTCTGTCATTTCTGCTCTGTTCTTTTATCATCCAAACACAAACAGACAGTGACCAAGCATGTCACCCACTGCATCCCAAATGAAGTCACGCTGAAGTCATTGAGGTCTGCGGTGTTTAAAAATCAACGACCATCTTTAACAACAACTGGAACAACAAGCACGACTAAGCATTATGGCCGAGTGAATCTACAACAACTAAATAATATTTAGCACTATCCATGTACTGTAATACAGAAACATGATCAATCAAAGTCTAACTCGCCACACGTATGGCTGATGACCCTATGGAGTGATGTGGGTTGGATCGGTGGTGGTTGGCCATCATGTATCTCCATATATGGGCATAAAAAGGGGACACAGACAGGCATAACTGATGAGTCTTAAACTTTACATCTATAAATTTCACCCAGGTGGCAGTGGTTTTGAGGTTAGGTTTAGGCTAGCTCTGGTCTATAGCCCCACTGCTTCTATGATTCTGCCCTGCAGTAGAGCTATGGGAAAGTCAGCGTTAACTCGGACCTGAAACAACTAGCCTCTCTTCTCTAGTGGATATCTCACGAACGGTTTACCTACTCAACAATACAAACACGGCTTGTGTCATTAGAAAGCCATCTTTCCTTGGTGGAAGCACTCCACCACACGTATAAAATTCACTTTTTGGGCAGAAAGCGATTGTTTTTCACCGGAAAAACAACAAGGATTTGTGCCCCCTACCGATATTGCCAAGAGAAAACCTCCATAGAGAATATTTTTCCTCTGGTGAAAAACAATCGCTTTCTGGCAAAAAGGTGCATTTTATACATGTGGTGGGGGGCTCAGAGTGCATCCACTAAGGCTTTCTAATGACACAAGCCGCGTTTGTATTGTTGAGTAGGTAAACCGTTCGTGAGATATCCACTAGAGTAGAGAGGCTGGTCATGTTTCAGGTCCGATTTAACGCTGACTTTCCCATAGCTCTACTGCAGGGCAGAATCATAGAAGCAGTGGAGCTATGGACCAGAGCTAGGTTTAGGCATAGTTTATGTGAGGTTAGTGTTAGGGTTTACACTTTATAGGTTAAACTTTAGACATAGTTTTTGTGAAGTTCGACAGTTTGATTCACCGCACAGGGTTACCGTTAGTTCAATACTTTTACGGCTGTGACAGGAAAAACAAATCTCTTCCGGAGTTTTTGTTACATTTTGTTGTTGTCACCTGCAGCATACAATCATACAATGATAGCTACTTATGCAACAGTCAGAATGGTTATTGATTCGAAATTTAAATTATGAGCAGATTTCATTTTTTTCTTTCAGGACTCATTCATCTCTTAACACTCACTGAGAGACCTCAATAAATGAGTACACAGTTTGTAAACAAATTAAATTATTAGCCTACATATTATTCTGGCTCCTTCACCCATGCTGTGTTTATACACAATTCACACTATAAGCAGTATTTCAAACTCAGTGGCAGATTGCACAGCTGAGAGGTGATGGGAAGCACGTCTATAAATAGATCTAAAACACACACACGCACACGCGCACACGCGCACACACGCACACACACTTGTCCAACACACACACACACACACACACTTGTCCAATGGCGAGGAGTCCTGTCCCCCTTTTAGAGTGAGAAAACTTTCGCACGGCAAAGAACTGGGCTTGTCGTCTATTATTGGCCGGGTGGTGATGTTACTTGCTCAGTGAAGAGGAAGGAGGAGATAGAAGGGGTCCGTTATGTAAGCCACCCTGGCCAGTGACTCATCATCATCGCTATGAGAGAGATAAGCAGAGAGAGACTCCCTCTTCTCCATTCCTCTCTCTCCATTTCCCTGCTATACTCTTCTTTTGTCTTTTACCCTTCCCGCCACCCCCCGCCTTTCCAAATCCAAACTCCATCATTTAGTTCCTTTCTTAAAGCTGCATTCCATAAACTTTCATGTCCAGGACCCAGGTCCCCCGACCCAGAGACAACTTTTCTACCGCTCTGTCCAGAGGGCATCGGAGAGATATTGCGCTATGAGTTTCAGGCAGTACTACTTGTACTGTGAACCAGTGTTGTAGGTGTCCGACCGGCGATACTAGGGTCTAAAATGTGTCAATGGAAGAGCAGGGACACCGCCTCCGACCACTGCAGATCTAGTTTGTATTAACATTCTGTCTATATAGTCCGGCAGCCGGGGGTGTGGAGTGGGAAATTTGGTATATAGTGTTTTTATTGCACTAAAATATTGTATATTCATGAATCCACTTGCTGTTGCGATTGAGTAATTTTGTTTAAAGATGCTTACAATATATGTGACCATACTTTAACAACCTATATAAAGGCAAAAATGTCAAAAACGATCACAAATGCGATGAGGTCAGCACATTTTGGGCACATTTGGGCATATGGCTATGGCCATGTTTAGCCAAAGGAGTGTTTTAGTGCAAAATAATCCCATTCAGAATCAC
>OOFJ01012427.1:7463-19020 GCA_900323375.1 Benthosema glaciale | reverse complement strand
CACACACACACACACACACACACACACACACACACACACACACACACACACACACACACACACACACACACACACACACACACACACACACACACTCCTACACGATCGCACAACTGAAACGTGCATGCATGCCAAGCCCTTGGTAACCATCCCAACAAACACAAGCCAGCCCCTCTCTATCCCCACAGATTCCCTTCTACTAGCTTGTTGGACTCCCTGGGCGCTCCGAGGGGTTTTCTCTCCATGACACATGCTAACAATGACTGATGGCTAACAAAGCTAGCTGGAAAATGTCACTTTTTCTTCCTCTTGTGCGTGTGTGCGTGTGCGTGTGTGTGTGTGTGTGTGTGTGTGAGAGAGAGAGGGAGAGATCAGAGAGGGGGGCAGAAGTGGGTGGCGTGAGCTTTAGCCCTCCATTGAAAATGGCTCTTTCAATGGAGGGCGTCATGTACTGCAGGCTAAAGAAAAGATTGCTTAATCATTAGGGTAGTTAAACACGATTATGCTTTCACATGCTGTTTGCGAGGGTTTTCTTACTAACTGCAGCCATTAATTAGTTGCTTGCTAATCAGTTTAAGGCAAAAACAGTTCACCTTAAAATCCTACTTTTGCAGTGACATCATCATAGTGCAGTAGTGCAGTTGTAGTTGCAGACTCAAATATCTAATGACCTTGCACATGATGTAAACAGAGCTGCTACCTTTAAACAGATCTTAAAGCTGAGTTTTTCTGTGTACTATTTAAATAGTCTTGAGGAAAAAATGCTGCCATTTGTCCAAAGTGAATTGCAAATATTTTCAAATAATTGCTGCTATCTGTTTCAAAAAAGCTCTATACCCTATTATAACATACATATAACGATGCAATGTGACATAGCTCTGTTTACAAAATGCTGTACCCCCTCCAACTGTATATACTTTCCCCATTTCCAACTGTTTTTATTGTATTGTATTTGTGACACTTGCTTTGGCAATGTAAACGTTTGTTTAAATAACGTTCCTTTGAATTAAATTGAATTGATCAGTGGTGGACATGTAGTAAATAATAAATATAGTACTTTAGAGTATTTGTATTTTTGGACTTTCAACATTTCAAAGACAAATGGGTACTTTTGACTTCAGTATATTTCTAGGAAGGGAAAATGTGTGTTATGAATTAATTAACCACTTAAGTTCCTATTTCAAATATAATGAAAATAGATGTTCTGCAAGCTTGCTTGTCGCAATGTGATAGATAGATAGATAGATAGATAGATAGATAGATAGATAGATAGATAGATAGGGGGTTGAGCTTGTATGATCCTTTTCTCCCTATTTGGCCAGACAACAATGCACATTGATATTAAAAAAGAACATTTATTTGTAATTGCACTTTTTACTTTAAGTATTTTAAAGCAGGTACTCTCTAGCACTCGCATGCCCGAGAAGTCATTATGAGATTTTGAAGTTGATCTTTGCCCATGAAGCTTTCAGAAGGTCCCCCTTCCATGACCATCATCATCCATCATCATTCCATCATCTCAGAATCTGAAACGTTTTCTAAATATGAATTTAAGCACATGATACTTCTGTCACATTTTACTTCAGTCATGTGAGTGCTACTTATAATAAGCTTCACTTACAATAGAACTAATATTGGTATGCCATATTCCTCCACACAGAAGGTTAAAGTCTCTTTGGTAACACTTTAAACGAAGGTACTTCCTATAAGCGCTTATAAGCGCTTTTCACTGTCACTGTATGTCTCTCTGTGTGTCTTCATGTTTTAACTTAAAGCCTCGCAACAATAGAACAAGAGCATAAGATGAAAGTGTCTATAATTTCCTTCAGGTGCACAGTGCACCCCCCTATGCCGTGCCTTCCTGACAGCACAAGTGCTTTTGTTTATATATTTACATCCCACGGGCCATCTGACGTTGTAAAACAACACATAATTAATTAAGAAAAGGTGATTATGTTATGGCATTACACAATTAAGCACAATTACATTGATGTCAGAGCGCTGTACTCAGCAAGAATGACGATGGCATTGCTTTCTCTTTTGAGGATATCGGAGTGCAGCGACCGAGAACAGCCTCCCCTGCCAGCCTCCCACCCGCACAGTGCGCACACACAGAGCCAACTGTGTTCATTGGAGCATCCAGTCTCCACAGAGGTGAGCAGGAACTTTACCCCTGTGCCATCCGGATGGCCCGACATTTACAGTTCTCTCCAATGAACAGACATACTTTAGATGGAACCACATCTCATCTGCACACCTGTAACAAATGGGATGTACATTGCCAGCAGACAACTGGAGGTCCCCTGGTATGCTCTTGCAGCTAGCTGACTAGCAGGTCATGAATTTACCTTGGATTGCCTTGGATTTACATTTGACGGTCGGCAGTTTATACTGTAACTGTCAATTCTCCAAACAAGCGACTTTGGTATCGGTTTGTCTTGTGCTCGATTTATACTTCATCGTATGATTATGCCACATGTTGAAAATAGACAATCTATGAGCTATACAACATATTGCAGATGTCAGCTTATATCGGTTATTTTCGCTCCGTGACACTGTCGTACCACGGACCATAAATTAGGTATTGCAGGGACATCTGGGCGATTTCAAAATGATCGACTACAGTCTGTGGTTATCTTGACCCAGTGAAGCAGAGAAAGAGGAGGGGAAAGGGATTACATTTGAACCTTTCACCAAGAGCCTCAGTGAGTGCACGGCAATCTCATTCCCTATGGAGGTATGCTTTTGACACTAATGCAACCATTTTTCAACTTGGCATCCATATTTTGGGCATGTATTGGTGAACATTTTCAATTTCCCTTTTTTAAATAACAAAAAATAGCAGATGTAGAACAAGCGCGTATGATGCGTTAATGCAACATGCTGTGATGAGCTCGTATAGGTTGGCTATTTTAGCTATACGATTAAGTATATAGGCCAGGGCTTAAGTGGTTAACCATGAACCTTGAGATGATATCGGCTTTAATTATTCACACACCTGGGACATTTATTTATTCGTCATGAATGATGCACACATCTAATTCCATACAACCACCAGCATAACGGGGCATCAAATTGACGTCAGGTTGCTCAACTCTGCTCATGCCCTGTTTATTCTAGCATTCATGTGAATTGGCTAGATAAGCAGTATTTACTTGGCCTCTGGCCTTGCCCATTGCAGTACACGGTGCACAGTGGAGATGCCACCAGGAGCCAAGGATACTGTACTTACCCAGCAGCATGCCCTGGGCATGATACTGCATTAAGCACCAGTTGGAACCAAAACAA
The DNA here is from genome assembly GCA_900323375.1 of Benthosema glaciale. NCBI lineage: Eukaryota > Metazoa > Chordata > Actinopteri > Myctophiformes > Myctophidae > Benthosema > Benthosema glaciale. The sequence continues at coordinate 15,732 of OOFJ01012427.1, read as the reverse complement.
TATTATTGTTTGGAAAATAACATTCTATTTTTACTTTTCATTCCTCGTTTTAAAAACATAATAGCCTGCTTGTGATGAACAGATTTTGTATGCACAAAATGTGTGTACAATACTGGTGATAGCATTGTGATGAAAGTATGAAAATACAACACAGTAGGGACTTTCTAGTAGATGGAATTCTTTACTGACACTCAAGGGTTAGGCTTAATCTGCTGAATGTAGTTTTATCCTTAAAAATGTCGATAGTAACTTCAAATGTAAGGTGCAGTAATTAGTTCAAATTTGTTAGACGTCTGCCAGGTTTTAAGCAAAATCCCATTAGGATATTGGCTTATGTGTCATGAGATGTTTTCACCTAACTCTATACTTTTTCCAAAGAGGATTACATACCAAAGACAGTAATGCTACAAAAAGGCCATGGATTGCCGTGATTTTTTTCCCACTGTAAAACATGATTTGACCAGAATTTATTAAGAATTAATACAGGAGAGCATATAGCATTAATGCATTGTTGGTAGAGATGCGTTGATCAATCGGTGTCCGATCATGATCGGGTCGATAAGGCCCCTATCGGATCGGATCGGAGATCTCAATTTGTATTGGTGGTGGGGAGGGGGGCGGGGGTCCCGAGACATGGCCAAAGCATTTCCGGGGGTCCCCAGCCAAAAACGTTGAGAACCCCTGGCCTAGAGCACAGCATGAAACCTCTCGAGTATATCTGACTGAACTAACTCCGCAAGCTACGTAACTTAAGGAGGAAGATTTATTATTTATTTTCTTTTTTTTTCTACAAAAAAGTGTACAGTATTTGTTAAAATGTTGTTTTTTATGTGGACATCCCCACTAGTTAATTAAGTATGCCTGGTTTGCCTGGTGGGTGGTGTGTGGTGATCGACCCACCTGATCTGAAGCCACACCCACAGCTGTTGTTGTATGATAAAGGGGAAGGAGTTAGGGGAGGGGTGATGATAGTGTGATGATTTAACTGTTTATTTCATTGGCACGTTTGAATACAAAGGGAAGACATCATTGCACATTCAAAAACACACCAGTGGGTCTAATGAAGTACTGTCACCTATAGACACATGAAAAACTGGAAAAATACAAAAATCACAGCATTTTTTATATTTTTCAGTCCCTACAACATTTGCTATTAAAGAGCCATTTCAACAAAACAAAACATGTATTGTGTACATAATCACATGAATATAAACCATAAGCATCTTTCAAAATTTTTATTGCATTGCAAGTCATTTGAACCACCCACACAGTTCAATCGTCAGTGTTCATTTCACTCTGAGAGTGCTCAATTTCCGGGTCTATTTTTACAGTCAGACTTTACAGTGCAGGACACAGAGTGAAATACAGCTCAGTTAAATTATTAAAAATTAAACAATGTATCACTCATACTGAAGCCTAACTGAAGGATGCTGCAGGATTACATAACCTCCCAAATTAAGTTAATACTGAGTTATACTCAGCACAGTGACTTTTATTATGAATGAAAGACAAACTGATGGAAATCAAATTTGCAGAATCATGACAATGATTCTTCAAAATAATTGTTAAATGGTATTTTAAAGGTGAAATGCAAAACCTTAATCAGAAGGCTTTTGGTGTGTTGGAGCTGAACATTATTTAGTTTCTACGGTTCGGCCGTGCTCCATAGAGCGTAGACCAAATGGCTTATAGGGATTGTCTGTACTGTATATGTAATGACATTCTCCTACAGTACACACATGTCAACCAAACAGTAGCATCTCTCACCATGAACGCCTGAATTGCCTGGTGAGGTGAAAATGAAAGTGTGTGAAGTGTGATTTATTTTATTATTAATATTTTTTCCTCAGAGAAAACATTGTCTACATTTGACAAAAATGGTTGATTACTATAAAAAGACATTTATCACTCTCTGGTGCTAAGAATTGCACTCTCTTGTGAGATGAAATGAATGATTCATACTTTCTTTCTTATTCTGTAGCCTCATTTTAATAAGGTTGGGTAATATAATGGTTTTAAATAAAGGCCCGGGCTAATTAATTGAAGATTCACAGAGAATGGACATCACTTTAAGCAATATGCTGAATGGAACAATCTTAATCTTTACCTTGGCATGAAACAGGAAATTATAATCAATCTGTTCAGTAAGACTCAGTATAGCCTACGACCTACGCACACTATAAATGTTTTTGTTTAAATGAAATTAAGGTAGGCCTGGAGTATGTGACAACAAGGACATTTTATCCTGAGTGAGAATCCCAAAATGAGTTTTTAGATTACTTACTTTGGTCAAGTCTGGGTGTGAACCATAGACTGTAAAAAAAAAAATAGGTGTGAACTTGTCTGCCATCATTACCAAAACTAGAACACTGCCCGTTGTGGGGGTGATCAGGTGTGATCAATTTATTGGCTAATAAAGGGTGATATGGAGATCTAGGGGTGAACTAGATTTGGGCCTGGAGACTTTTGTGCTGGTTTTGGACAACTGGCAATCTGACGGAATTGACTCCGGGCACGGCACTCTTGTGGTGGTGTGGAACATGTGTGTCAAATTTGAAGTCGTGGGGCAAATGATTCTTGAGTTACGTGGATTACAGACGTACACACAGAGATGTGGTGAATTTATAGATAGATGGACCGCTTGCATGGTTGCCTCCACCGTCAGTGCGTGAATGCATAGCGTGTGTAGCACTTAATGTGTTAGTGTTAACGCATGCACCACCATTGCATGAGTGTGCGAATGTGAAGTACACTGTAAAGTGCATTAGAGGGATACGCTGAAAGACTAGAAAAAGCATGAATGCAGTACATTTTCCATTAAATGCAGTCCACTCTAATAAACTGTAAATGGTCTTCAACATAACAGAGGGCCTGGCCAACATGTCTTGCACATGCTAATAAAAGAGACACAAATTCTGTATTTATGAAAGAAATAAAATATTTAGCATGTTTTTATTTTTGTTGTAGAGGGCAAGTATAATGTTTTAAGGCATATTTATCTTATTAGCCAGGGTTCCTTTTAACATAGTATGTCTACATTGCGGTATTGGTGCTTTTTCTCCACTGATAGAGATAGAATTTGGTTGGTGCATGGGTGGGTATAGGATGGAGGAACACACTGAGGACACACTGAGGACACTTATTTTGCCATTCTGTTGGGTGTCATAGTGACAAAAAAAATCTTTTGTTTAGCCCCTGGCTTGGGAGATTTTGTTCTATTCGTGCTGACTTTCTTTGGTGTGTTTTGCGTAACAATGTGATGGTATCAAATGACAATCCTTCCTGTCTCATCTGAGTGATGAATGAAATCAAGCTGGAAGGGTTTTGACAACCAAGAAACCATCTCTCACGTAGAACTCAGGAATTCCTACAACGATATTTCTGGGTGTGCGGGAAAATGTTCAAGAGTTATCCTATTGCTGGGTTCGATTTGCTGACGTGGATGGGGGAAATCCATACCTCTGCTTTTGATACCACCCCTCTGGTCATTCATTGACACTGGGGATATGTTTTATATCTGCTTTTGGTCAGATTGAATTAAATGCATGCATTTTCTCTTTGAGAAATGTAAATATATGTTATTTATCTTTAACAATATCAACATTTTGAGGTTTATTTGCAGAAATGGTGTCATGTGTGAATGTGAAAAGAGCTCTGTTTTGCATGAATAATATTCTGTCAAATATTTCTCACATGACTGTGAGCCAGTTCACGTTTCATGCACAGTATACTATGTGCCACTATGCGGTGTAGCCATTGTATTCCCCTGACTGCTTTTAGTTTAATCAGGCTACATAAACACTGTAAAAATAGGTTGCAAATAATTTCCCAGGTGATAAACTATTGACGTTTGTCATGGTGTGACATGTAAACAACACAATAATTCATATCCTCCACAAAGTGCTGATGGTAGTTCTTTAAGGCCTTGGTAGAGTGTGTCATTGTCATGTAGTTTATAATCTACAGTACTTAGCGTTATTATTTTATCATCTTAAAAGGGTAAAATATATTGCATAAAAACAAATATTTTGTCACAAAATACACAACTAGATCACAAGTTCTGAAAAAGTGACAATTTATTTTTAGTTTCCCTAGATAGGTTCAGAAACAGGATAAACTTTTTGCTATTGAATGACTATATATTATTTATGATCTTTATCTTGTTTATTTAAGATTGAAATCAAGAGTTGCTGACTCACAGACTTTCAGTGCTAATTGTTAACATTAAAACATAATTAAAAACTGACGACCTAGCAGAGACATAAACAAGCTCTGCTTTGCTAATTTAAAAGTTAAACAATAATGCAACCCCTGAGGTATATAGTGTATGACTGTATGTTTAGGGCAGAGTTGCTAATGAGCACTGTACGAAACATTAATGCTACCTTCATATTTTCGCTGTCAGGCAGAAACATCTTAAAAACAAAGAAGAAATCTAAAACATTCGTTTTTAGGAAATGGAAAAATAAATGTTGTTACTCGTGAGATGCTATTTTCAATTTTGCGAGGCACTGTGGCTCTTATTAGGATCCTATATGAAAAAAAAAAAAAAAAAAACATGACATGACATGGTTTCCATCTGACAGTGACAAGTTGTTGCGCAGAACGGTAATGAAAGCTAAATCTATCTTAATGTTAAGTCAACGTTGCGTGTGAAATGTCCTAAAAGGCAGAGAGTTAAACAAAGGAGCAAAGGTGCAAATGATACGCTAGGAGGTCTTCATGCAGGGAATAGTTTGCGCCTTCAATTAATTTAATATCATTTAATTTCAGCACAGAATCCAATATAGCGCTTCTGCCAGACACACCGATGTGAGGTCTTTACTATAAAGCCACCCTCTCTGTTATAGAGTACACCATTTTTACATGGCCGACATCAATACATATTCATCAACATCGGAGAGACACATTATTGATGGCAATTGGAACGCAGCCAACGAAGAGTGCCCGATATTCACTTTGTGTTGGACTGTTCTCATTTGACACCTAACTTGCTGATTGATGAGGAATATTATGGCCTGGAGGAAAAGCAAAGTGGAAGATGAATGAGTTTAATGCTCAAGCTCTCGTCACATCTAAGAACCACAACTCCTTATTAATATTTTGTTTAGGCGCTTGCCTATCCATCTCTATTTGTGTTATACGTGTAGGATTGCTTCTGTCATATCAGGTATTTACCTGCATTTGTCTCGTGGCTCTCCTGTGCGTGCGTGCGTGCACGCGCATGTGTGTGTGTGTGTGTGTGTTTGCGTTCACGTGCGCAGGTCTGTCTTAGGGTGCAATGAAACTGTGTATTTAGGTTTCATACTGGTATTGTCTGAACTGCCTATTCAACACATGTTTGTAAATGGAACAATATGCATTGATTGCTGGACACTTCTTTTTATAGAGTGCTACAGTACATTAGTATTTACTGCATTATGAGGAATTCAGAGCCAGCAAAAAAGTGTTTGTGCAAGTCGCTTGTCTTCTTCAAACCATAAAGTGTCACTGGTGATTAAGTGTTTTTGTTCTAGACAACATCCCCGTCTTTGGTTTCATAGGTTGGCGATGATGAAGATGAGGCCTTAATCAGCTGCCTGTAGAAGCAGACTTCACCAGGGGAGAAATTTATTTTGGAAGTGTTAGTGAGAAGAACAAAGTGATACAGATTTTCCAACACAAGTATTTACAGTACGAGGTCGTTTCTGGTCCTGAAAGTCATTTAGTCAGCATGCTATATTTTTCCGGTTCCTCTCCTGCCTTGGAGATACAAGCAGCACATTTGCCTAGTTTTTCAACAGTTTTGTTTAGTATGCAGGTGCAAAATGACAGTATATAATTAACCTACATTGAGAAATTATCTGTCGACAAATGCAACAAATAACCTGTACCTGCAATGAAGAATCTGCTGAATGGAAAGTAGAATGCATTGCCCAGTAGAGAATAGCAACAATAAGAGTTTGCTGCACAGGCTAGAAAATTCTGAGCTTAGCAATATAAAATAGCAGTGTAATCACTGTCTTCTCTGTTAAAAGGCCAAAAGGGGTTTGTCTCTGAACTCCCAGCGATGCTTACATTCTGTAAGGTCATGCGTCCTGGCCCCTCATTGAATCATCCTCCTGGTCGTGGCATACACAGTATCCATAATACAAACGTAGAAGTTTTTCAAAATAAAAATAAAGACACAATGTCTGTGTCCGTGTTGATATACTTTATAGCGCCTCTATCCATAGTGCTTTACATTACATTACATTCACACAATGATGTTGGAGGAAGCCATGAAAGGCACTAACCCTGGTCATCAGGAGCGGACAGTAGCGTCAAGAGCACTCCAACACTATTCCGGGGATCCAACCGGGAAGCTTTTGTTGCCCAAGCGGACACACTACCCCCTGAGACACTGCCACCCCCGTCCATCACTCTCCGTCCTTCCAAACAAGAGCTCTCAAAAACTACTGACTGCAATGGAGTTTGCACATTCATGATCCAAAATGTTTAACAAGCCTGGAGGGACATGGTGTTTGATGTGCTCTGTCACAAAAAAGCACTTAGCTTCCGAATGGATTCATATAACACCGCAAAACTTTGCAGAAAGGTTTGCCATGGGTCAAGAAAGAACTGATCGACTGTTCATTCAGATTGGCCAACCATAAAAAGTCACATAACTTCCGAAGTTATTGCTTGACTTATGCTTGTCTACACTTTTCATGTAGTCTGGTAAACGATATCCCGGTCACGTGAATTCACATTTCTTCTGCAGACCGGTCTGACCTCAAGTGATGGGTGGGCGTTTTACATAAACCAAAAAGTGGAAGAGCCAATCAGTGTCTGTCAATCATAGGGCCCTGAGCTCAGATGCTGATTGGCTCTTCCACGTTTTAGTTTCTGCAAAACGCCCACCCAGCGCTTGTGACCAGACAATGACCACATTTACTTCCACATCCCCTGGGCATATTGCAATTATTTTTTCAACTGTATTTTGCTCAGAATTGCTACAGTTCAGCACGCATGCACTATTTTGGCCAGCGTTCTTTTACTGCATGTATTATGTGTCATGAGGAATGTGAACATTCCTCATGACACATGTCTACCAGTATTCTGTACCGGTAGACATCCGACAATCCTAAATTGTCCATATTTTTGTCTGGCTTTTTCTGCACACATATAATTCAAAGTCTGTACAATTTACACAAATCTCACTGACACACACTTGATGCACATACCACTATCACTGTATTCATTCTTGCTGTTTCATGTATAATTTTGTGTGTGTGTGTGTGTGTGTGTGTGTGTGTGTGTGTGTGTGTGTGTGTGTGTGCGTGTGCGTGTGCGTGTGCGTGCGTGTGCGCGTGCGCGTGTAAACTGCACACCAAATCAACATTTCACCCATACTTGAGTGTGACAAAGTCATGTCTTTATTCTTGAAGGTTTAGTTAGTAGGAGACGGATAGACGGATTGCAGACATACTATTTGAGTGAGTGGAATTCTATGTTGTTTTTTTCATTATATAACTCTCTAAGTTGCGTAACTGATAATCATAATGGAGCCACAACAACAGTCTGCCTCCCCATTGTCGCCTCGGCCAGACACTGAGATGTTTGCCTCTATTCCTACACAAAAGGGCAATTTTTTCTTAAACTTGTCTGCTTCACCTATTCACACGCAATGCTTTCCGGAACGGGGGTCTGGCTGGAGTCTATAGCATAAAATATATTTTGTGGAACAGTGGCTGTTCATGTTTGAATGTTTCAGACTTGGAAGGATCGTTGTTCATGTATAAAAATAAAAAATATATACATTTTGCCGCAAATAAGCTCACATATTCAAGTATTATAATTTATTTCATATTGTTTCATAATGGCATGTTATTAATTTGCAAAATATACTAAGACTACTATGAGTTTTCTTTCCAAATACAAACATGAGCTGAGAAAGTGCATGTGACCATCCTTGGGCGAAACGTATTTGCCAGAGTTTATAGACCTTCAATTTCTTCTCAAGTTGTTGTGTCAATCTAAGAATGATACCTCATGAAATTGAGGGCAAACCAGTGGGTGAATGCCATTGGTTGCACGTACTGTCTCGGTTTGATTCCGCCTGGAGCCATGTATTGCACATCTTTCCACTGCTTATTTGTGTGTAGGTGTACTGTATATCCAATATGGTGTCACTTGCAGAACGCCACTACAAACCATCACTCTGTCTGTCTGTCTGTCTGTCTGTCTGTCTGTCTGTCTGTCTGTCTGTCTGTCTGTCTGTCTGTCTGTCTGATCTATAAAACTCCCA
>OOFJ01012394.1:2368-20683 GCA_900323375.1 Benthosema glaciale | reverse complement strand
GAGGAAGAAGCACCGACCGGCAGCACAGAGAGGCACCGCCGTTGTCCAGACTGTAGTCGTAGGAGTCGAAACAGGAATGATAACGCACAGCGATGTCGGCAATCTATGAAATGAGGGGGAACAAAGTGCAGAGGAAAGCATGGAAGTGCCAAGTTACGAGATGATATTTCTTATCACTTACTGCACATTTAAAAACATGATAAAATACTGTATTTTAAAGCTAGCAGCTAATTTGTCAAATGACCACGTGCTGCAGTCAAAGATCTTCACTGACCTGCGTCATTGTCGCGTCGGGCTCGGACCCAAGTGGATTGTGTGGTAGAAACAGCAGCAGTGCAGGGCCTTTGGTTAGTTCCTGCTCCAGGAGATGTGACTTTGTTCCTGGTGGCTGCAGCCAGTGGAGGACGGTCTCTCTGTTTTCAAACACCCAGCTACTGATTCCTTCTGAGGTGAAGTTGCGCTCCCAGCGAGGGAAAATCTGAGAAATAAAAAAGGATATACAGTGTACAGGTATATCTCTAGTTAATCCAGAGAGTACAGAAAGCAAGGTCAACACACGGTAATACATCAAATACATAGAAATAGTGCCATCTAGGATCAGTCGAACAGGTGTCTCGCGTGCAGAGAGATGAAGTATATATGTCTCGCTAGTGTGCGCCTCACTAGGCAACACTGAAGAGGGTTGCCTAGTGACTGAAACTAGTGCGTCCCAAAACATCAGGTTTGGGGATCTGTTTGGGAATTGCATCGAGTCTCAATGTTTGTAAACAAATAATTGGTCTATTGCAGCCTGATGATACCATTTACCAAGGAAGCGTTGAATCTTCTGTGGAGGTAAACCGTCTCATCCTCAGTGACGGAGATGGCCTCTGCCACCTGCCTATTGGTGACCACTCCAAAACGCACCACTCCTCGAAAATCTGAAGAAAAAATAAGTTCAAGGCTAGTGTCACTGTGAAATGAAAAACATTTTCACCTTCGACACTCTACACTACAGGGAGTCAAAAGTGACTCCCTTTAATTATTACAGATAGAAGTGGCTACACTGACTTGTATATTAGTGCTGGCTACTCTTAACTTCATGTCAACTGAGCTTACCTCTTTTCAGTGCTTGCAGGGCAGATGACAGATATGTGATGTAACCAGGTGGCTGAGGAGAGGAGTTGAACTGAAAGAAACCAACCACTCTTGGCTAGGGACACAGCAGAGACAAAATTACATTAAAGGACAACTCTGTACTATATCCAGCTTTTGGTGTGTGTGCACAAGTTTTGTGCTACTGTACATAAACATTACATTTCCATTGACAATAAAACGACAATTTTACGTCATAGTGTCTGAGCAAATGGACATAGGGCCCCATTTTGCGCTTGACGATGTACGATGATACGAGTGCCCCTCACTTCACACAGGTGTATTCTTTTTTTGCAACCATAAAAATTGCAATGGAACTTTGGTCAGATGTTGAATATACATGTGTAACAATATTTATACTGCAATTTAAAGACACTAGAGTAGAGATAGCGATACATGTAGCCAGTTCAGCTACAACTAATTTTGTGATGAGGGGCCTCAAAAAAAAAAGGAACACTTTTATGGTTTAACAATTCATCAACCATCATGCATAGCATACACGTTAGGCGCACTCCCCTAAACCCATTCCCCTCTATGTAGCACCCCTGTTTACTAACCCCTTCCTTCATTTGGCTCTAACCCCAGAAAGCTACCTCGTGGTAGGAGAGGAAATCTTGCAGCATGGCTTGTGATGGCAGGTAGGTGAGTGGTGTGATGACTCTGAGGACAAAACTCTCCACATAGGCAGCCAAAAACGGACCCTTGTATTCTATAGGCCCAAACCTAGAGTTACAAAATACATCATGTATATTATCCAACTAGCGCAAGGGTTCCCAAACTTTTCAGGCAGCGACCCAACTGCACTAGGGAGAGACCTCTGATGCTGTTTTGCATATGTTGTCCATTATACTGTAGCTGAGGACTCCGCCATTACAGTTGGTGCATGTTCCTAACTATATCTACTCAAAGTTTTACTCTTCATTCAACTTTCACCTTATAACCTTTTGCGATTGTGGAATAAAACTCTACAAATAAGCTAGCCAGCGAACTTTTGGACAAGACAAACAAATTCGTTTTTTTTTATACAGTAGGTAACAGCCTGGGTCATGTAATAGCAATGAAGGGAAGAATAAAAGAAGGTACAAGTGTACTTGATGTTAGTAGTAGAGGTAATTTTCCTAATGGTTTGCAATGTATGACTTCTAACATTTGATGAGGCCTTGTGTTTATAACAAGTAGGCCAAAGCTTGCTGGGTTGCAATGCAATATATCAAACTTTACTTTCGCCTCACATTTCCGCTACGCAATTTTTTAATTTTTTTAAACTGTTCATATTGAAGGGTACTAGACACAATACATATTTACCTTCTGTAGAACAGGTGGATCACCGGGTACTCATACAAGCGATTCTGCTTCCGACACTTTCCCTGACTCCACCAGCAGTTCACAGCCACAAACTGCACCTGTGGGTTTCAACCGTTAAGCTTTTTCAAAAACACAGACTACCCTTGAACATGCAATGTTGACATTGCCAGTTTATTTGTTTATCATTAACACAGGCAGGGAGTCACTGCCATTTTCCTCTGTAAACATGTTTTGTCATCTTAAATTATTGTGCTTTGAAAGGAAAAGGTCTCTACATTTGATAGTCCATTGGTCCAATTCCCTTCCATAAATTACAGTTATTGTATGTCACACACAGAATAAACAAAGGATTTTGTACTATAAAAAGTCAAGGATGACTGGTCCTGTAATAAGACTCAACATTTAAACCAAGGTCTCACACAACTGAGATGAAGGGCAGTTGCAGTTGCAACACTTTTCATGACCTCCATGTTGCAAAGCCAGTGGACCGTTGTTGTTGTTGTTGTTGTACCACTATAAATGTTTTGTACCAGTATAATTATGATTATTCATACATGCAGTAGCTGGTGTAATCAGACTATTGGAGGACACAATATATAGTCACTGCACAAGTCCATGAAAGTCCTGTCCCATGTTAAATAAATAAAAAAAAGTATCTAGTAAATGTGTTCTCGGGTAGGTATACCTGTTTGGCCAACCTCTTGGCCACCTGTTGCACTTCCTGTCGTGCAGCCATAGAGTGAGCACACCAGGGAGCATAGAAGAAGATGAGAGACACTTCTGCCACCCCCCGCAGACGTTCAACCTGTTGACAGATCTTATGGTTATTCACAAGATAAGAATGTTGTTGAATAAAGTACTCTTGCAGGAGGCACAATAGTTAAATAGATGTGACATGTTGTAAGTGTCTCTGATAATTGCCTTATTAAATGTTAGCATATTGTGTGTGCATTGTACCTGGTCCAACTGTCCCAAGTATAAGTCCACCACTGGTGCTTCAACAGAGAAGAACCGCACAGGAGGACGTGCTGCTGCAACCACATTCTTAGCACGACTAGAAACAGAATTTGGAGGATAATGGTAAACAAGGTGTCAGACGTTAAGACATAGCAATATAAGTTATACATGATAGGTTGTATAGCTTAGATACTAAGCTGAGAGACAATACAAAGTATTTACACCGGTTTCATTCGTCTTTGGTGTATTTTCAAATCATGCCTGCTTAATTTCCTCAATACTCAAGACACCTAAGTTGAAAAGGGAACATGTATTAATTTCAGCATTATAATGTCTAACAGGTAGCCTAAGATGTTTTGAAGTACACTACACACGTGACGTCGGTATGGCTTGAAATGGCAACTGTCTGTAATTACAGACCATTAAAGCTGTTATTATTATGTAATGACAAACCCATTACAAACTAATCTAATCCTCACCTGCATACGAAACCATATGCACCTCTATATCCATACAATATGAAATGAAATGATAACACACACAAAGTTATGCTACAACAACAGCTAAAACCCAACTAAACACAGTCAAGCCCGGGTTTACACTACTGTAGTCTGAGTTGTTTGGCATTCCAGTTTACCTGCACGTGAACATGACAGCCAGTATGAGGAGAACGCTGAGCACGATGGCCCCACAGACTAGAGCGGGTCTCCGGGCCATCAGAACCAGCACCTGCCGTAAGGACTGCCGCACCCGGCGCAGCATTACAGGTCTGAGGTCCGGCTAGCTTCCCATTTATACTCCCCGGGAGGTGAGGAACGCGTCCATTTGTCTGACTCGGGGGTGGGGTGGGGTGGGGAAGAGGAGACGGCGCTGCGAGAAACGAGTTATTCAGGATTGGACATTGGAGGAGCAGTGTTTATGAATCAGGTTTTTCAAAACACGGCCAGGGCCAACCTTTCTTCCCCACGTAGACTTAACACTTCCGCAATAACGACGCTAAGGGGCAGTCACGCGTGTGTTGGTTGTTGTGTAAACGCAGCAGTGTTATAGCGGGTGGTTCTTGACTTGAGGCAACGATATAATTGTTAACTAAATGCTCGGACTGAAACTAAACTGTGAAGGCTGTCATAGCCGTCCAAGTTCATATTTACGAAGTCTGTGGTTCGTGTTTAGTCAAAAACAATGATTATGCGTTTTTGTATCAAGATGTGTGTTTCAGACAGTCCCTTCCCTACTGTCTCCCTCCCTACCACAAGGCTTTACCAGTGCTGTATGGTTTTGTGAACAGTAGATGGCGCTCGTTCTCCGTTCGAAATTCGATTTTCTAATGGTTTATATTGATTTACTGCAATTTAACCACTAAGAAATCGAGTCAGTTGCAGACCCATTTTGGATTGGACACACACACACACACCCACACAATTGATTGAAATTTGGACCAGTTCAGTTCTTCTTGGTTCTTTATGACCCAGACCCAGAAAAAAATATTAATTATGAGGCAAAACCATAGCTATTTTAAATTGTTTGGATTAATAGAAGTAATTACTGTATGATAACCCTTCCACAGTATAGTAGCTTTTTCATATTTTCTTCTATATAATGCCTAATTGCATATTTAAATGTACAATTTCAGACAATTTGTAATACAATAATCTTTGTGTAAGCAAATGGTGCATTTATATATTAGTGCCTTTATCCAAGCCGCTTCACCCATTCACACACCAATACCGGAGGAAACCAATTTTCAGATCAACTGAAAATTAGAGATGGATTTACAGAGCTGCTTGGTGTTGATGTTTACCATTCCAGCCATTAAGACGGCAAATGCCCACAGAGATGCAGGTGCTCCTGTATATCTGTACGAGTACCAGCATCCACACACATTCCTGCAGGAGAGAAGGCCAAGCTTTGTTCGATCAGACCATGTTGTTGAAATATTCACTGTCTTAGGAGGCTGCTTTATCACTTCCTATGACAATATCTGGGTTACCATGTACAGAATACCAACAGCTCAACAAAACTATGATGAGCATGAGATACTGGGGCAACTTTGTTTGTACAGGATGTGTTCATAAAGTTCCCCACTCTACAGTACCATGTACAGAAGAAGAGCCACTCCCGCCCCAAGTAATCAACTGGGGATGTTTCATGGTGATAACTATTAATGACATTTAATTTAATACCTATTCACCTATCACGTAGGCTTATACTGTAGGACGGTGACAATAGAATGTGTGACGAATATGAAAAAGCTACTCACTTATATTGACCCTATAAACAATTTAATCTACAGTGTAGGTATGGTTTTGCACACTTAATTCATAATTAACGTTGTCCATTTCACTTTGGCTGTGAGTGAGACATCCATATGTGATATTCTCACATATTGTCTTGTCTTTGTTTAGCAATATTTGCTCAACATTCCAACAAATACACAATCAATGTATCAATTATCTAATTCTTTAAAAAAAAAGTTTATTTATATTTAAGTAATTCTGAACAATAAGAACGCATATGCAGAGCATAATCACAGTGTAGTACTTTAAGTGCAAAATAACGTAAAATGTTTTTGATCAACTCAACTAAAACACCATATGGAAAAATAGTGCCAGCAATATTGTTTTAATTTAAAAAAAAAAGTAAATTAAAAATTTCAGGGCCATACAAGCTTGTTCTCATTGCTTAGTAGCGCCATGCTGGACAAATGAGTTTTCCATAAAACCATTAAAAAAGAAATAAGTATAATTCTCTGAATTGCTTTTCAATGGCAGAAAAGACTTATTTAAAAAATAAGTGCCATACCTCTTGTTTATGTAAACAATAGAACTGTACAATTAACTTATTTTACATTGCTCTCCAAAGAGTGCATTATTCGTGTTCTAAGGCCCTAGGTTCACAGCAGGATGCAAAGTCATGTACATCCTGACATATTACACAATCATGCTACCAAACTTAACCAGACCTTCAGAAGCTGAAGGTCTGGTTAGGTTTGGTGTCTAGCACCAAAATTCTTCACCTCCAAGAATGAAGCACTGCAAAAATTACACAGAAAGGTTTTATATTATGTGATATTTCTTCAACGGCAAATCATAGGGATAATTCACCCCCACAATTATATTCAATTACTCACCCTATGGAGCCTTGAATTCACAGAGATGTTTTTTTTGTCGCATTGTCAATAATTTGATGACCGGTGGAGACTCAAAGTCTCCATAGAGTCTGCCGGACTTAACTCTCAGAGTTAAGTCTTTTTTTTGGGGTGAACTACCTCTTTACGTTGTCATTGAAAATGTGACTGCTAAAGCCCTACAGTATGTCCCCCATCTCATAAGTATTTCTGAAAAATGTAAAGGAAATTTGTGTATACTGCAAACAGATTCTGCTCCTAGTGACCTAGCGAAGAGTGAAAAGTAAAAGAAAATTAACATTTAGCAGTCACTGAAATAATGTCATCACATTTCTATAAAGCTCTCTGCTGCTAATTAGACAGCCAACTTATTTCACAAATCTTTCTCGAATCTCGACAACCTGTTTCTTCTACTTGAAGCATTCTAACTTGACGTAACATTTCAGCGTGACCTGTGAAAGGAATTAAGCACTGACAAATTTTGTTTAAAATTATAAATGTTTTGTTTTGGTTTAGCTTAGCTTCTTCTATTGTTCCATTTCACAGTCTAGCAGAAAGACATGAAACAAACGGTAGAACCGCTCTCATATCCCAAATCCCTCCAGAGATCAATAAATTGTATTTTATCTTATCTTGTATGAGGGTTATGCCCTTTGGGCCACTGCTACATGTAAATACCTGTCCTCCACAGAAACTGCATTTCTGGCCATTTATTTTGGCAACAACAACGTCATCAACTGGGATGCAGACTTAATGTCCATTCCACTGCATCTGTGTCTCTGGGTAGAGCAACTGCTGCACGACCAGGTCTATATTAATGATGGGGTTGAAGTAGAGAGCCCAGTAAAACAGACAATTGCACACAAACTGGGGGATGAGAGGCCAAAAAAGGGCAAAGGCAAAGCCCTGCGATGAGATCTTCCACAAGTGGCTCCACATCCTGCTTGGCAGTGTCCTGGGGGAGTAGACATTCTAGGTTAAGTACATGTACGGTGCGCAGGTGTAAATGTCATTGTGTTGAGTGTTAAGTGGGTGCGCAGGTGTCTCAAGAGTAGAAAGCAGAGTGTGTGTGCACTGCATACCTTATCCTCGCTCCTTTCCAGAGTCTCCACAGGGCAAAAACTTCAAGCACAGACAGCAGCATGGCATTAACGATGATAAATCGAGACGTCCAGTAGTGGACCGCTAGCCAATCCCAAGCAAATTCTGCTATCAGCTGGTATGGGAGCAGTAAGTACTTCACCAGGAACTCCGTCCATTGGTGCCAGGTGGGTTCCAACTGGCAAATTAAAAAGAGCATTAAAATTAAATTAAGGACAGAGAATTTATCTAATAAGGGACTTTCAAGCAATAACGAACAAAAACTAAATCTGAATCTATATAGCAGTCTATATAGCAGTATTTCTCAATGGGGGGTACTTTTAGGGGTACTCAGAAAATGTCTAAATAATCTGGAAACTATCATACATATTTGAGAAATCTTGTATATGCCAAATATTTTCAATACTTTTTTTGATAGACCAGTTTTAAACACCCTGAGAGAAGTTCTGAATATGAAAGGTAAAGTAAAAAAGGATGGAGATTGGAGAAGAACCAAAAATGTATCAGTATCAGGAATAATATTTTGTGCTGGTGAATGGGGTACTTGGCTGCGGGGAAAAAAATCGTAGTAGGGTTACACTAGTATAAGAAAGTTTGAGAACACAATATAGAATAGTACCTGTGTGAGGAATGGGAGGCTGTTCTCCATTGGTTGGTCAGTGTGTGAGACAGCCGGACAGCATGTGTGCATGAACGGGAGGAAGGTTTCCGAATAGTCAAACAGGTACAGGTAGAAGAGTGTGAGTCGAGGGGAGTTCTTCAGAGCATACAGCAAGAACAGAGATTTCCCTGCATTAACGGCCTAGCGGAGAGAACACAAACAGAATTTCAATATTTTTGAGTGGTACTAGGCAGGCACACCAACTACCAAATATGTCTGTCTGTCCATCACCGTATGTATGTCTATTGTCTAAATGAGAACGGCAATAGCATTGGTTGACCATCCTCAATTACATATACACAGGTAACAGTGGCTGTGGCTCAGGAGGTAGAGCAGGTCCCTCCAATGATCCATGGGTCGGTGGTTCGAATCCCGGCTCCTCCTGTCTACATGTCGAAGTGTCCTTGGGCAAGACACTGAACCCCAAATTGTTCCCGATGTGCTGGTTGTGCCTTGCATGGTTTCTGCCGCAATCGGTGTATGAATGTGTGTGTGAATGGGTGAATGTAATGCACTATGTAAAGTGCCTTGCATAATGCGCTGCACCATTTACCATTTAACAGTGAGTGAAATCAGTGAATGCATTAACAATGCATCATGCTTACTCCTACATTCTACAGGTTCCTTTTATGTATTGCATA
Source organism: Benthosema glaciale (assembly GCA_900323375.1). Classification (NCBI taxonomy): domain Eukaryota; kingdom Metazoa; phylum Chordata; class Actinopteri; order Myctophiformes; family Myctophidae; genus Benthosema; species Benthosema glaciale. Next base: position 11,757 of record OOFJ01012394.1, on the reverse strand, counting down.
TATATTATATTATAATATAATATGTATATATAGTACTGGCTTTTAACCGTTTTGCCACTGCTAACGTAGAAAACGGATGGTGGCGCTAGTGAGGCTTACCGCCAAACCCATAGGCTACGTTAAATATATATTTAATTGTTTAATCAGCTTTAATCACCTTTTTATCACAAAAGGTGTATGATAAGGTAAACCACGGCAGTGGGGATTCATTAATAGGGTGGCAAATTAATTAATAGTAATAATACTAATAGTAATAATACTAATAATAAAATAATTATTAGTAGTTTTTATACAGCAGTGGATTATACTGTTTTATAGAGCTTCACAACCTGTTGTAACCTGCCAAAAGACACATCAAAACACGTCTATGCAAAATAACTTGCTTTCATCCACTTTCAACCTAACATCCCTACTTTGGTAATTTAATTAATATTGTTAAAAAACTATATTCTAAATGTTTTCAAGAGATCTACATGCTATGGAGCTTGTAGATTGCCTTTTCTTGCTATTCGAGGTATGAGAGGTATAGCATGTGGCCTCCATGTGCGCAAAGAAAGGTTGGGAATCACTGCATAGAAGATAGAGGGATATATTATACCTTGTATTCCCATAGATTCTGTGGTGGTTTGAGTCCCAGGGTTTTAACTCTGTCTAGTTCAAACAGAATGGCCTGTCTGTGAGCCTCATTCTCTACGTTGAAGTTAGGGCTGGACAGTTCCTTCTCCCCCAACATCAGCAGTAACCTGAGCACAGGAAAAAACAACTGCAGTAGAACCAAAACACTGTTTCATGTAGAAATGTTTGCATATTATTATTATTATTATAAATAATACAATATAAGAAAATGTACACACTTACATAGAAAGACACACATCATGAAAATAAAAGAATACATTAAAAGCATCTTGTACTTTCCTACAGGTTAGCCATAACTTAACTACCAAGTAGAATTGATAAAGTTATGCCTGTTTACTTTCACTCAGTGAGTAAAAAGGGACAGTACCGTACGTACAGTATATATCTACTGTAACTGTACATTTGACATTTGTCGGGCATACCTACAGTATAATGAGAATCTGAAACAAATTAACCCTGTTTATATTACATTAGTTCTTACCGTCCATTGACGTTCTCTTGCCGGAAGGGTTCTTTGTAAAGCTGAGCCCAGGGCCCCAAGTGCTCAAGCCAAGACAGCACTTCCTCTGTGGTCCAACGGGTCACAGGTTTACTGATCAGCAGGTCATGCTGCTCACCCTCACCACTGCTCCAATGATACACCAACAGCATCACCTAATAACAAACACATACACACAATCTAAGCAATGGATGGTTTCTACTGCATGGGTCCAAAAATGGGAAAAGTAATTCCTAATGGGCCCTCTATTTGTTAGTAAGGCTGCTTCTTGATATTGCCGTTATGCTAGTGTACTTTCCCATAATGGAAGTCAGTCTTGGTTGAAGGACTGCGTTATATTCACGATATTCCCAATCCCAACCCACAAATATGATGTGTGAATAGTCAATTCCTGCACACTACCCATACAGTAACAGTACATTACAAAATGTAATTTTGCTGGATGGTACTTCAATCATACAAAGAGTTATGCTTTTATTCTTCAAGAAGAGTCAATTATTGTTTTCAAGTCGTAATACGAATGTTTTTGCTTTCATGGAAGAGTGAGTTCATTTTTCCATTAAACAAGTCAAGCCATGTCAACACCAGTATAAATAAATGCAGGGACCACAGAAATGACACTTAATTAGACGAGGTTAGAGACAGGATTAGACGTTTATAGAGAAGAAAGATTAATGTAAGTATATTGTATTTTAATCTATCTTTAAAAACAAAACTTAAGGATGAATAAGATTATAATGTAATGGCTCTTTTGAATACTGTGAAAGATTAATCATCAACAATGACAATCTCTTTACTCAGGTCAAAAGACCCAAGGCAGAACAAGACAGATAGCACAGAGCTTAAAAGTGATAACTAATGTTTGGTGGGATATCTATGTTGCCACGTATGGCATTCATGGCCTTGAAACAAACGACATCGGTATCATGTCCCCTTTCCAGAAGCGTGTTGAAATGTAATGTAAATTCAGGGTGAGTGTCAGGTTATGCCATTCAAACACAATGCCGTAATCTATTTACAATCTCATGCAAATGACGCAAGGCACATAGAGACGTTGCTCCCTACTGCCACATGAACAAAATAAACATAGACCACACCCCTATGTTCTCCATTGACAATACCATCAGTTAGAGACCAGTGTTATATAAAAAAGCAAATTTAACTTCCATACATACCAGCGCAAGAATTTTATTTTTGATGAAAAAACTCACTATGAAAGGAAAACAAACATGGAGACAAAATATAATAATTATCTCAAACCTCGTTTCATGCAAACCTCAAATTATTAAGAACAAGAGAACATGAGATCAGCTGATACAGTAGTCTTTCATTTAGATTTTACACCAAAAGTATTACAAAGAGGACGGATGAGTCAGTGTTAATTTCGTCTACTAAACCAGGGGTTTTCAACAGGTGGTCTGTGGACCACTGGTGGTCCGTGAAGGTATTGCATGTGGTCCCTGAACATGCATTTAGTAATGTAGCAAAGTGACGATTATTTTGTACGTATATTTTCTTCCACAGAAGTTTTGTAAACTGTTCTGTGGAAGCACGTCAGTGTTGCCAGTTACTGGGAAGTCTGATCGAGGTTAAGAAATTCCACAGAAAAGGGAGTTAGAAGATATCTACTGTAGCCTGCCCTGATTCAGTGTGCCCATAATAAAACAAGTATAATCATGTCATCGTGTGTCTACTCTATCAGTACTGTATATCAGTACTGATCAGTTAATCTGAGTTTAATGGAAGGTTGGATAAAGTAAGAGAATGGAATAAGGGTAACTGTGGTGGTCCCCAGCTAGGTTGAGTTTAAGTCAGGGTGGTGGTCCCCAGGTGGATTCTTAGTCAGGGTGGTGGACCCTGGTTCACAATTAGTTGAAACCCCCTGGACTAAACTATGACAAAACATTTTCGTTGACTACCTTTTTAAATCACTGACTAAATAAACCCTAATCTATGATGACTAAAACTAAGACCAAATATATTGACAACAAATTTGTCAACAAATAAAAACTAGACTAAAATGTTAGGGAGGGGCCCGGGCGGCTAGCTCAACCGTCCAGGCACCTAGGCTGCTGAGCCAGCCTGACAGCGTGCCGCGACTCCCAATCCCAACGGCCTTTGCCATGTTAGGGAGGGAGAGATCCAGTAGAACTAATCATTTTATGTTTGGTTGCCCCAGGTGTTGCACTCTGAAAATAGATCTAAAAGCTTGAGAGCTTGCACAGTAGAGTGGCTATTTCCATCATGCAACCAAGTGTAAATTCTGCCATTACAATGGCATCAAGCCCCGCAAAAATACACTTTTGTCCACAAAATCAACTGTAGATTTAATCGACTAAAAGAGTAAAACAAAAATATTTCATAAATAATATAGGACTAAAACTAGCTTAAATCTTAATCAAAAGACCATGAGTGACAGAAACTGTATTATGATTTCTGTCGCTGACCACAAAAGCACCAAGTCTGTGGAAAACTAGTAAAGCAGAGGTTTTCACCAACCTAGCCGCAATTCCTTCCAATAATAACAGCACAATTCAGGAAACAGAAAAATACCATCTGTATTAAATAATAAACACCAATAATGCCCCTCTATGGACAGCTTGGCTTATCCTCTTTACCTCTGTCAATACGTTTTAAACAATTACTGTTACATGAGCAACTTTCTGTCAAACTCTGTGCAGCCATGATTCTTTCCAAGTGTTTGTTTTGGTGAGCGCTGGCGCTGGTTTTGCATCTACCGGGTATGTCTTACCTGTTTCAAAATTACACATGTAACATAATATGTAACATTTACCCATGGTAAACATTTATTTTAAAGAACCATACCAGTGGTGTGGCATTTATTGTTTCTATGTACAGTATATAGCAAGATACTATATATTCTTTGTCACGGTTGAATAAATAGATTTCTTTCAGAAAACTTTTAATCGGCCTAATCCCTAATGCACAAATTGATTCCAAAATAGTCCCTGAAGAAATGATTGATTGGTTAAGGCTCAGGCTCATACTGTGCCATATAGCTTTTTGTAACTGTAAAAGTGTAAAGATAAAGATACTAAGAGGAAATGGTTAATGTTTATGTACAATATTATGACATATGCATGACACTGGTATGGTCCTTTAAGTGATAAAATGTAATACAGCACTTGGAATAAATGGTTGACTGAAAAGGTGAAGGTGTGTATAATGTTTAGTCAGTACACTTACAGCCACACAGGTTAGTGCAGTGAGTACTCCAGAGAAGAAGAAGCCAGCTCCTTTGTGCTGGTTGGTCTTCGGTCTTCCTAAAGTGTCGCCATACCTGAAATTATACAGATTAGCTAAACCACTGTTTCCCGAACAGTGGGTCGGGACCCATCTTTGGGTCGCGGACACATTCGCGGTCCCAATATATATATTTTTTAAATTATTATTATATATTTTAAATCACACCCGTGTGAATCAGTGTTAATTTTTTCACAATATTTTGATTGTCAAACTTTTGAATGACACCATTTAGTCTTCTGAAAAACCTTAGTCAACTTAGTCATTAGTCTCAATGCAATGTTAATTTTGCAAGAAAAGATTTAGTCTTAGTCTTTTGAATAACACACCATTTAGTCTTAGTCCTATTTAGTCTTCTGCAAAAACCTTAGTCAACTCTTAGTCTTTAGTCTTAGTTAACAAAATTAACACTGGTGTCAAGTGAGGAGCTCATCATGACGTAAAATAGACTCTATGCCTATTTGCTCAGACACTATGACGTAAAATGCTCCATTCATTGTCAATGGGAATTTCATGGTTTTTTTAAGACAAAGTTTGTGGCTGGTAACTAAAAGCTGGATGTACAGATGTAGATGGGGCTAGCGTCCCTCAAAAAAAAATTAAGAAGTACTACAAGCTTACAACATGGCTATTTTCACTAGTTTGGGTACGAGGCAAATGTATATTAATTTCTCTTTAGGGTCACAGGCTATAAGGTTTGGGAACCACTGATCTAAACCAGCTAATTTGAGTCATAATTCAATAGCCTCAGTATATGACACTTTATTTCTCCCTCTCTCTCTAAACCATTTTGGTCACTGTATACAGTTCATCAATACTGAATTTACTGGCTCCCGTTTTATGAACATATTTAATTTGTATGTAATATATATAATCATACATTATTTCTAAAAATCTAAAAATTATATAATTCACCTCTGGAACGCCAGCAAACTGTGAGAGATCTTGGGGTCAGCCTGAATCTCTGCTCTCCTCCTTTGCACAATCTCACTGAACAATTTGTCTGCTGCATCCCTGAAAGGAAGAAAATACTATATAAACTAGAGACCAACAAATGTTAACGTCATGAATAAGAATGTTTGAGTATATTTGAGTCAACTGATTTAATACAAATTTATCTGAACTAAATCTGACATTGACAAAGTCCATGGAGAGGACATTGAGGCCTGAGGGGACTTTTTAGAGAGGTTTTCTTTTTCTGGAGGAGCATAAGGAAAAGGTTTAAAGTTAATTTAACAAGAAGTTCAAATAAACTAAATTGTAGATATTAATGTTGTTCATTTCCATTACCAGCGTTTACAATGTCTGATTATTCTGACCCCTCTCATCCAGAGTCGTGACCACAAACTCTTAAAAGTTCTCCTCATTGGGTAATCAAACCATGAACCAAGTATACCTTTCTTTGTCCCCCCATGTGCAGTTGCACTACTCAGAAGCTGAATGCCATACAGTCACTGGACTGGAAAAGCTGGTATCCTGTATTGCACATAATTATCCTGTTCTTGCTCATTTCACCCATACAATATGACACACAGGATTATTACTATATGTATGTATATTCACTGCACTATATACATTGAATACTCATTCAATGTACTGCTCGTATCACAGTAGACACGCAATATTTATTTTTTACCTGCCATTTATACTATACAGTTATATTGTACAGTATGTTTTTTCTCTCTATCTGCTTCTCTACAGTATGTACCTGAGAGAAATGCAACAAGTCAAATTCCTTGTATGTGAAAAAAAAAAACCTTGGCCAACAGATTCTGATTTTGACGTTATTTTCTATGGCCAAAACTCAAGAGTATGGTAAACCTGGCTGACCATGGCGTACCTCAGGAGTATGTTGACTTTTGGGAATCCCTCCCACTTCTCTCGACACTCAGGACACTCATTCTTGCGTGACGACTCCCACCACAGAGCCAGACAGTGACGGCAGAAGTTATGACCACAGTTCAAAGTTGTGGGGTTTACCAGGATGTCATAGCAACAGTGGCACGAGAAATCGTGGTCTGAGATGACGGTGCTCCTGACATGGGTGGTCAGAGAGGATTCTTCTGATGAGCGGCCATTAGTTAATTCTGACGAGTGGTCATCAACTATACATCCTGGACTGTCGCTGGGCGAATCTCTCTCCATCTGTCGATGATGCAACATTTCAGGTCTGCAGGTGAAAACATAATAAGGACACTGTGATTATAGAAAGAGGAATGGAGAGGGTATATTAGTCTACTAATTCATAGAGGTTACAGTATATTTATTCAAGACACTATATAAAATACTACTCAATCTAGAGCTGATTGTCTGGGTTAGGCCCCGCCGCAATGGTGTCCGGTGAGAATTTAGCCGGGATGCCGAAATCTCCGGCACAGCGATATTAGGCGGTGGAACCCAGTTATCGCTGTGCCGAGAATATCTGTGTTGTAAGGCCAAATATCCTGTCTCGTACGGAAGGCTTTGGAGACTCTGGCAACAAGCACAAAAATAGTTGCTACTAGTTTTTCCAACTCTCAGGGTCACAACAACGACGCCACCCAGCGTACACCACCACATATGGAGTTTCTACATTGACCTGATGTCAACACAAGAGATCTCTGTTGTCTCCATATATGGAGCACTAGGTGAAAGCCTTCGTTACACACTACCACGGCATTGTTATGTGAAATTCTATATTTAACTCTGGCTAAGTTGTATACCTGCCTTTTTACTCAGATGGAGTGTTGCTTGCTATACCAACATTAATTCAAAAGACAAGGTTCCTAAATAGTTACACAGAGAACCTAAATAGACAAGCTAGGGGACCTGTACTTTTTACACTTGACAACAAGTTGACAACACACATTCAACATGCATCCAAGTTCATTTCCTGCTGAATATCAGTAAGGTTAGCTCGCTGACACAGGAAATAGGAAATAGATTTGTACACAAGCTAGCAACACATTTCTAGCAACACATTTCCAAATCCGATGATGAGGTACATATATAATCCCTTTAGTACAGTGGTTCTCAAAGTGGGGTGCACTCAGAGTTCCTTGAGTGGGACCAAATAAACAGACCCCATATATACAGGTCTAAACTCACAGGTCTGTAATAAATGGATGGACCCTCAGTCACCCAGGTGGGTCCAGTTGGAGAGACTCTCTCAGACTCAGAGTTATGGGGGGGTCCCTTGAAATAAAATAAAAAAGCTTGAGAACCACTACTTCAATTCAATTGATTGATTTGTATTTATTAACAGTTTGCAGTTCCAATAAAGCATTACACTTGTTTACGTTTACAAGAGGGTCCACCTTGTTCAATTCCCCATAACATTTAGAGACGTACAAATATACACTACTATATCGTGTATACACTACGAATACAGTACCGTAGATTAGATTAGTATAAAAGTTGCCCTTTTGGTTGAAGCTGGGCGTGACGTAGTGCTCACTTGGTTAAGGTAATAATAATACGAAAGTGCAAGACAACGTCATTCGCCCTCATCAACAGTTAATAATGCTTAATGCTTACCTTAATAGGAATTGCTCTTGTGCGGAGACAAGCTGGAGGAGCACATAACTATATTATCTACCTAAAGTAAAGTGTGCTTCGTGTAGACCATCGCTAGAGCTTTACAAATCACCAGATGAACGTTATCGCACTATAATCGCAGACAAAAACAGAGAAGTGTACAACTGGTCGCCGCCATACCTGCACGCACTACTTTGGAAAGCCCCCACGCACGCACGCACACACAACGTAACAGCCTGTCACGAGGGCAGAGAGATGCTCTCCTCATTGGCTGGACTCCTCTATGAAGACCACGCCTACGAGATGAGAAGCCTGGGAACGAGCAGCACATGGACGAGCATAATAATAATAATAATAATAATAATAATAATAATAATAATAACAACAATAATAATAATAATAATAATAATAATAATAATAATAATAATAATAATAATAATAATAATAATAATAATAATAATAATAATAATAGTGAGTTACCGACATCGACATAGATCATTATTTTATTATTAGAAAAAAAAACTTACTTTTTTCCATTAAGTAGCAATGTGTGTATGTCTGTATGTCTCCGTGTCCGTCCGTACCAGCACGAAAAGCTGAAACACTACAACTCTGTAATTTCTCGACCGTTTCAGACACGGAACCAAGCTTGCCCCCTGTGCATGTTCCTGGGGGTCTGGAACCTCTGGATATCCCGGGGGCCCCCAAGGAACACCTAAAGTACCTACAGTGGCCAGTAGAGCACAGCACAGACTAAAGTGGCACAGAGTACACTACAGTATGAGCCGTGGCCATGTTCCTGGGGTCAAGACACCCCTACACTTGACCTCCAACCCGCCATGTTTTGATCTTGTGCTTTTGCTAGGCCCCATTACACTGGAAGCCAAATCTAGCCTGAATTAGATCTGTGCTACATAGATTGGAATCTGATTTAAATAAGAAGGCCCCATTTAGACTGCAGTCACATCAAGTCAATTCTGATTCATTCGTTTTTTCTCAAATCCGATCGTTTGGCCGACCAGTGACCAAACGTCGTCGATTACATACAAGTCACATACAATCACATAGGGAATCCGATTTAGATCATTCAGACTGACAGATCTGAAATCAGATTTGAAACCACCTCTGAATGTGGCTCAACAATGGAAAAAATCTGATTCGATGTGACTTGTATGTGACCTGTCTGGATTTAGACTTATTTAAACAAATCAGATTCCAGTGTGTGTGTGTGTGTGTGCGTGCGTGCGTGCGTGCGTGCGTGCGTGCGTGTGTGTGTGTGTGCGCGTGCGTGCGTGCGTGTGTGACCGTGTGTGACCGTGTGTGACCGTGTGTGTGTATGAAGTAGTTTGCTGCTCTATTTGTTCAAGCATCTGTCTTTTGTCACCTTGGGTGACAGAGGTGGCACAACAAACACACACACACACACACACACACACACACACACACACACACACACACACACACACGACACGTC
>OOFJ01012382.1:193-11296 GCA_900323375.1 Benthosema glaciale | reverse complement strand
GTATAACAGAGTTTGATGAGGGCCCAGGCAGGGCCCGGGCCTTAATTTTCGGGCCTGTTGAGAACAATAGTGTTCGCCAGCTGCCGGGCGCAGCTGCACTAATAACTGTTTGAATGGACAGGTATCAGTCAAAAGGGAGACATCGAAGAGGAAGGATGGATGGGGAAGGACATGGAATGTCAGAACAGGTCAGCTCCATATATGGAGATCTAAGGGTTTGAGGTCAGATGTAGAGTTGCTGGTGAATATTGACGACATCAGGGATCTCCATATATGGGCATTCCCATTCCCATACATGGGCTTACATAAGGGTCCTCCATTTTACACATACAGTATGAGTAGAAATGTCAAAAACTGCTATATCTCTTAAGATTGCACCTCTAATGTTGGCCAAATACACCACTTGCACACAGGGATGGGAAAGGGAGAAAGGGGGCTGTTGTGTAAAGAATATCGACAAGAGCAGGGATGAAGGTCTAATCCCGAGAAAAGAAGGGAAAAAAGGGCCATGAGACAATGGAGAAGAAGCAGAGCTGAGACAATGAGAGAACCAGTAAGTGAGGAAGTGGCATAGGAGAGAGTATGGGAGTCGAGAAGCCGTCACAGAAAAACCCTCTATACAAAAGCCTACATTTGACTCTGGGTAGTTTTAAATTGACCCAGACGTTTTGGTGGGCAAATGTGATGGAAAGATGAAAAAAGTGAAAGGAGGTAAAAAAACTAAAAAGGAATTCTGAAGAAAAAGCACAGAAGCACTTTCAATTGGCGAAATACTTTGCCGTTAGCAAGCATGGAAGCTCAAATGAAATGAGGTACACCACCTCATGGGAGAAGGAAGATCTGAAGTAGGACTCTCATAGGACTGGAGGACAATAGGAGCAGGTGGGCAGACAGGTGGGCATTCGCTATTGTCACCTGTGTGTTTGCACATAAATCAACGCCTCGGTCTGTGCTCCCATCAGCGCTGAGGTGTCAGGTCGACTATTTGATGAAAATTAACACTAATACAGGAAGTGCCTGGATAGAAAACGCAGGGTTTAGTGCTAACATGGCACTCGCTGTAATTAGTTGGGTTTAAGGGAGTCGTTACAATGCACAACACACACAAGCACACACCACCAGGGACATTAGTGTTTTGTTCTGTTGTTGGTCGGGCAGGATCCTGTGTCACAACAGAAGTAAGACTGAAAACACAGGAACAGGTAAAGAAGAGTCAAGCAAATAAATAAAATAGAATTAAGGCTTCAAATACAAATATAGCAATATTGAGGGGCAAGCAATGAGCACAATAAGGCTAGCGATAACTGAGAGGTTATTGAGCCCACCTGGGGAGCCAGAGCCCCTGGTTGTCCCAGGTACGATACCAGGCCAGGTCAGCGATGTGTTGACGTGTGTCCCTGAGCAAGAATTGCTCCCCGAGTGTAGGAATGGCTGCTCACTGGTCCTAGTTGTTATAGAATGGGTAAAAAGCAGAGGACACATTTCACCTATGTGCATTTATACTACATATAATGTGATGGAAAAAAAACACCCCAAAGGAGTGGAGACTATTAGTATTCTATTCTACGATTCTATAGGATTCATATTGGTCATTAGGGGGTGCATTAATACCACTGTAAGAAGTTTGGGAAAAAGCAAACTGTAAATAAGCTGTCATAAATATAAGTATAAATGTAAGTGATTATATGAATAAATATGTGAACATAAATCTATAAATATGAATAGATATGTAGAGTCTATACATATTTATACTATACTCTACTATAGACTATAGTCAACAGGCTTCAAAAGTGAGCATCTGGTATATATATATATGTACTATGTAGCCTATTAGCAAATAATATATGACTAATAATATTAAGTAATTGTTTCATCAGCACATCATGGTAGTAAGTGTGGTAGAGTTAAATACAGAGTCAGCAATAATCCAAAAGAACAGTCAAAGCAGAGAGCAGAGAAGCTGACCAGGTCACAGAATAAAAGGTACATGGAGGAGGTGCAGGGGAAGGGTGGGGCTACATTCTAGGTCAGCTCTGCCACATTTGCGTCCAGAAACAGTAACACTGCTAGTGACTGCAGCATCATTGTCCCATGATTTCCACTAAACCTTTGTGAAAACCCTACAGCAATACCTAAACAATTGTGAAAGTACATCTGTAGAGAGGCAGGTTGAATCCCTTTTCATCACCTACGGCCTGTGTGTGTGCGCACAATGTGTGTGTGTGTGTGTGTGTGTGTGTGTGTGTGTGTGTGTGTGTGTGTGTGTGTGTGTGTGTGTGTGAGTGAGTGATTATGTCCCTCAACACCTTACTGTGTCCTTTAGTCCACAGTGAACTGGAACAGACACACTCGTCTCAAACACATACACATACATTGTCCAAGCAAGTACACACGCATGCACGCATGCGCACACACACACACGCACACACACACCCCTCAGGCACATACGGAGCAGAAAGACAAATGAATGGAGGGAGAGAAAAAGAGAAATAAAAATGCAATTGTGAAGGATGAAGGATTGCGAGCAGGGAGGAAAACAGAGGGATAGAGCGGGGCCGTGGCATCACCTTACCATTAATAATGGATGTCAGAGCGGCCCATCGCTGATGGATTAGTCAGGTCTGCTCCACTTCTTGCTTCCAGGCAGGACAACACCAGAAAGTCGAGCTGGAACTGGGGCCTGGTCCAAAACATGGCACTACTGGGGCAGTGTGTGCGTGCATACTGCATATGTGTGTTGGTGTTTGAGTGGACGCCTCATGCACGGGCGTGTAATAATTTGCATGCACGTACTTGTGCTTGTATCCGTCTGTGTGTTGTGTGAGCGCCTAATGGTTGCCGTCAACCTAATTGATACTTCATCATATGGCTGTGTAGCCTAATTCCCATCATAATTACAAAATGAGCAAACAAAAAACGATTTCTGCTATTTTTGGGCTGGCCAAACACATCTAAATATAAATTAGCCACCACCAGCGAGTGTGGTTACAACATGCTTGACCAGCCAGCAGCTGAGGTGTCAGAGATGGCCTCTGTGATAAAGCAGTCTTCAACACACAGCTACTGATATCCTGCAGATTCCTGGCTCGGATTCCATCCCCCATCCAATCTCTCTCTCTCCGTTGTTCTCCATTTCTTCTCCGCCGTCTTCCGCCTCTTTTCTCTGCTCTATCAGATAGTCGTCGCGAGGCCCCAGCTGAGCCCCGTCCGCCGATCATATCTGGGCTGAATTAGTGTGAAATAGACACACTGGACTGGTAAACAAAGCATGACATTGAGCTGGAATGAAAGTGGATGATGGGCATCTATATAGTCTAGTGCACGGCTGCATAGTATAGGAGGGGGACTTTGAGAATTCAAATGAAATTTAAATGAATGTTAACTTAATTGGTTACACCAAGTTACTTTAGATGATTGACTTAAAATAACAGTGCGGGTGGGTGTGCTGGCTCTGTGATAGGCTGTGGTACAAACGCAGATCAGTGTTTACGCATTTTTTTCTCCAGCGTGTTCTCCTCACAACTGAATGCTCACGTCTCAGTTGGCACAGGGGTCGAGAGGGGCAGGTAATTATCTGTACATCCTGCCAAGCATGGACCGCAAAATCCTCTGGTATATTCCTGATTATGATTTTGTTTTGTTCTTTTATTCTTTCATTGAGGGGATTGAAGGTTTGGGTGGGTTGGTACTCCAAAGCTGATTATGTCAGAGCCCTGCTGTGACAGTGGGGAACGGGTGGATGGAAGGAGTGAGTGAGTGAGGGGGGGGACAGAAATACGGAAGAATGTAAAGGGGGAGGGGGGCAGAGAGAATAAAGGGTGGTAAGGGGGAAGAGATGAAGGGGTAACGTGCATGGACCAGTGTTGTTATCGGATTAAGAAAATAATTCAGGGATGTTCAGGGATCCATCTAATGTGGGATTTAGTCTTCCTCATTCTGCATCATGGTTGAGTGACAGACAACGGCCGTTTATTACAGTAGGCCTACAAACATTTAGCATATAACCACAATTTGGTAGGTTAAATGAAAACGACTGTACGGCTGATGACTAAATGCATGCGTGTTAGAAATCAAACTGCATACGTACTGCTGTAGTATGTATTATAGTATGTCTGTGCCATACACGTTTCATATGATTCATAGGTGGTTAATGAAACCCCCTTTGCAGTGAGTATGCCCTGGCTGGTTCTAATCCATTCCTTTAAAGCTTGTCATTTGAGTGTAGCTATTTTGTGCTGTGATCTTCAATAAATGTGGTGATTAAATGGAAATTAAATTGGAAAATGAATAGATTTTTATAAAATCTATAAACAAACACTAACATACACCAATGACTGGGCTTCTGGTGGGCAGCATTAACAAGGAGAAACAAACGAGAAATTTGGGGCAAAGCTCACCTTTTTCAGTTACAACCACTTAATGACAGCTTCAACAATGACTGGGCTTCTGTTCAGGGAGATTGTATGCACCAGCTTCCCTGCTTGGACAACGCAAACTGTCGCCTTCACAAATTGGTGGAGCACGTCGTCATGTTTATGCCTCTAAACCAGTATTAATATATCTGATTATACAGATGTTAGCTTCACATAACATCTGTGCCTCATTATATAAGCAGTATAAATGTAAAGATTTTTTTTTACCAACATGCATGTCCCAGAATAGGGGTGATATACATTAACAGAATATTTCATTGCACGGGGGAAGTTCAGTTTTCAGCTTCACCCAGCTGATTGCTGCCCAAGTGGTCAGACTTAGCCGTAGCGGGTAAAGTATCTTGCTCAGGGACATCTCAATGTCGATTGCCAGGGCAGGGATTCGAACCTGCATGGACCTTCTGTTCAGCTATGACTGACTCATTGAGACCGTTAAGGTTGAAAAAGGGTGAAGTTCTCCTTTAACCCATTTAGGTCTGACTCCGATTCTAAGAAGGCCTTATAAGTCCTGACTGACCTAAGTTTTCAAATAATTATTTATAGAAGATAGAAGTTTTTTCCCGCCCAGAATGAGTATCTTGAATTAATCTTCGTATTATCATCATCATATTATTATTGTGGTCTCCTTGAACACGCTGTGAAATTAAAAGTATGCTGGCTTTCAGCGTCTATAAAACAACAAGCTTGAACTAGTTCATGTTTGTAGAGCTTCCACATTGGTTGAGAGACGAGCAGTTCAATATCAGAGCGACAAATACAGAGAGTTGTATTTTATCTCACATAGTTTGAATTACTGATGGTATTATGTTGCCAAGTGCCACTTTAAAGTCTATTGGTTAAGTAAGCATCTTTTGGACATGATAATGAAGCACAATGATGCAAAATGTAGGTTTAGTAAAAAGAAAATACAAAATAAGAACAAAGATAACAAACAATTCGAGTGCTCTGGTTAAAACAATGTCTGGCTTTATTCAGCCAAAAATGTTTCTCAACTCAATTACTAGGAGGAACCCATTCCACTTCTTGTAATCTTCTACCACAAGGCAATTGATTCCTTCCCACCAGGTTTCCAAGTCTAAATTAGTACCTAATTGGATAGCTAGAATGGAAGTCAAGCCAGTAATACCCTGTTGGGTCCCCAGGACGGGAGAGGAGAACCCCTGGCTGAACAAGATTAGGCTAGTGACACACAACCCTCTCCAATCCATGTGCTCTTTGCAGGAGTGAGCCTCTCGGCCAATCAGGAGGACGAGACAGACATGGAGACATTCCAGATGGAGATTGACAAGGAGACGAAGATGTGTACACTCCGTACCAGCCAGGGCGGCTACTGGGACCTGGTGGGGCACGGGGGCATCCAAACAACCGCCACTGAAGTGTGAGGAGACATCATCTAACATCTACTCCCTAGTAACCTACCAATACTACTAATGCGATAATCCAATTTGAATCTGTAGATATCATACAGCGCTCTTGCAGCACAATGGCCATGAAAAGTTAGTATTCACCTAAGAATTTGGTTTCAGTTCAAGACACCCCTAGTGAAAAAGTACCATAACTGATTACAAGCTTTACTGCAGTAGCTTAGATTAGAGTAGTTTATTCAAGCAAAACGAATAATTGTACTTTTCACTTAAGTCAGATTATTGTAGGATGAACTATTCTAATTTTGATAAGGCAACAATAACAGTGTAGCCTAGAGTGTTGCAGTTACCTGCACAATTACAAAAACTGATGCATCCAATACTGCAAATATGGACTTATACTACACAGTGATAAGTACTGTATTATAAGGGAACTTTGCTTATATACAGCACGCAATAAATCCTACACATATTCAAGATGATATAATGTAAATAGCAATTGATAGGCAGGGGGAATAATATAGCACATGTCAAATGGAGTTAAGCTTTTTGACTCAATGTGAGATTTTGTGTTCATGGCTTTGCCTTCTGATTGACTACAGATCAGCAAACAGTATGTTTGCACTGGAGTGGGTAGGCCACCGGGTGGCGCTAAGAGCCAACAATGGCAAATACATCTGCATTAAGAAGAATGGCCAGCTCCTTGCTGTCAGTGACGCCATAGGTAAGAATTGAGCAGCATTGACTTTTATTTGACTCGCCATGACATTAAAACTACATAAGACATTGTCCCTCATGTTTGTATCGCATCACAGACATATGCAAAGACATTACGGCTTGTCCTGCATCTGTCTTTCAACATTCCTCTGCATTTCCTCCTCGGCTCACTCTGTCCCTCTGCTGCCACCTGTTGGTCAGGTGAGGATGAACTGTTGGTTCTGAAAATGATTAACCGGCCCATGCTGATTCTGAGAGGAAACACCGGTTTCATATGCCACCACAAGAACTCCAACACGCTCGATGCTGGTCGATCTGTCTACGACATCTTCACTTTGCAACACAGTAACGGGGCATACCATATTAGAGGTTTGTGTACACGCACAGAGCTTAATAAACAATTGCACCCACATGTCCAATTAGTTCTTTCACTGAGTCGTCTCACACATACTCACACATGCACATATATGTGCAAAACTGCATGCCATGCATACACATGCCAGTTAAACAAAAATATTTTGCATTGGAAGTCAATAAGATCCTTTTAATTTGAAGACTTGCACGCGCATGCACATTGCACGCACACACACACGCACGCCATATTACTGCACTCTAGTTATCAGTACCACCGATCGTTAGACATTGATCGTCAACCTCATTGATCCCTCTCTCCCACCCTCTCTGTCTGACCCTTAAGGCGTGAGCGGGCATTACTGGTACGTGAACGGTGCTGGGCTCGTGTGTTCAGATGGTGAGACTCCTGAGGACTTCATCTTTGAGTTCCTGGAGCGCGGACGCTTTGCCATCCGACGCAAGAATGGCAAGTACTTGCGTGGAGACCAGGGAGGGATTCTGAAGGGAGACGGCCTCAGCCCCGGCATCGGAGCCCTGTGGGAGTATTGACCCAAGGCTGGACCACAGCAGAGGCGAGACCTTCCCTCTGACCCCCACGTCAAGGTAGAGGGGTGGCCGATAATCAACGATCACCGCGGGTCAGGATCGTGGGCTTGTCTTCAGCTGCGCTTGGTTGCGTTTTGGTGGAAAGGACATTCATCATCAGTGACTAGGTGCAGCCTCTACCATGCCACAGCAGAGAGAAAACTATTTGTTACAAGGGGATGCGAGACTGTGTATGTGTGTCAGTGTGTGTGTGAGGACAGACCTCACATATTCAGCCAAGAAGAGCCTTGATGAACTGAATTTTTTTTTTTTTTATCGATTTGATTTCAGAACTGCAATATCAGTGTGATCAAACCTTACACTTGCCTTCTTCACCCAAAAGAGAATTTTATGCAACGTTTGAATTTAATTCTCTCAACAACCCCTACTAACGTGTGGTGGGGATTAGTCACTGATGTTGACACATACCACACACATTAGTAGTTGTTTCTTCCAACAATTCTGTTTTAAGATAGCACCTAAGCTAAAATCAAGAAGCTCTGACACATTCATCTACATTTCAACTTCTGACTAGTTCTTATGATTTATCATTCCCATTTTCTGCTTTTCTCATTTTGCCAATCCTGACAGGTATTATTTGAGTGACTGTGTAAATTTGGAGTCAGTCAAAGGCAGCATGTCACAACAGAAGTGTGTAATGACCTTCGGGCAAAAGCAGACCATTCACTCATCCACTTAGCGCTCTGGGGAGTCCCTACAGGAATAGGGTGCCATTTGAGACAGAGGTAGTCACCATATTGCATGAGGTCACCTTCTAGCGAGGGTCGGGTTCATTAGTATGATAGTGCTGTCAGAGGATATGCTCATTAACAGTCAGGAATGATTGGGTTTCTAAGCTTATTAGCATTCAGGAATGATTGGGTTTCTAGCACAGAACAGCAGTCTACAATCACTCATAGTAACAGTAGACACTAGACAGTAACCATAGAGACCATTGCCTGCATGGTAGTACTAGTACTAGTTATCCACTGTGCTGATTTGCAGCCCACTAGTTGATGCTGATGCATTTTTCATTTGTTCTTCATTTGTTATGTTTTCAGTGCAGATTTCTTATTTTACTCTTTCATGAACACAGCAATAAATAAATAAATAAATAAATAAAGCAATAATAATACAAAAAAATTAAAAGGAAGAAAAGAAAATCCTGTATGACATTGACAAGTGATGTTTCATTTCAGTATTGGCATCTCATAGCATCTGAATACTGAGATTGTCCAGTAAATACCGTAGTAAATATGTATCCTTGGGAACCAACGGATCCCAAGACATGTGGCCCATAGGTCAGGAGCCTGTTTCCTGTTTCTGTAGCATGAGGCAGCTTGATGTACAAGTATACCCCCTGGACATGAATACAACCATTGATGCCAAGTGTGTGAAGCAGGGAGGCTTTGGGTACCATTTTTAGTCTTTGGCATGACTGGGCCAGTGATGGAAGCCTGACCTCCCAACCTCAGGGTGGACACTAACCACTCATTAACCATAGTTGAGGTTTTCAACATTTTTACTGTTACTCATATGCTACTGTGGCCGCTGCATCGGTATGAGCAGTAATGTGCTTACTGAGGAAGACCATGAGACGATATGCATTGTATTATTATATATTAATAAATGAGACAAGTCCTCAAATCATGCTGCAAGTTGTTGAAATATTAGTTAAATACTTTTTTACAGTGCTGTATGTTTGGATGCCATCCACTATAAAACCTCTCAAACAAAATACAGTTTACCATGACCAATGTACACAAACATGAGAGGAGGTCAACTATCACCTATTTGTCCATTATTAGCAGCCAAGAAGACAAGGAATGCAGGTGAGAAAGACGTTCTTAAGTTTTCTGTATAGTGTGTGATTGAGAATCATAACGTATTAAATGATAAGGAGAGGATTCTCTCTTAGCTGTCGGTAGACACTGAGAAGAGACTGCGTCATCTGCCCTCCAGACGAGACCACCCCGAAGGCCTCTGGGGTACGACACTGCTGGAGCTGCTGCAGCATGGCCTGATGGGAACATTCTGTTGTTAGAACAGGTACAGTAATAACACTGTAACTAGTGGTTGATATGTATAACAGCACAATAGAGGGTATTCCTGTCACTCTCCACTATACTATGGGGCGCGCTGGCTCAGGGGTAGAGTGACTGGATGGCAACCGCAAGGTTGCCGGTTCGAACCCAGACTCCCCCAAAGTTAGTGTCGATGTGTCCTTGAGCAAGACACTTAACCCCTAATTGCTCCTGATGTGCTGGTAGGTACCTTGCATGGTTTCCGCTGCCATCAGTGTATGAATGGGTGAATGTAATGCACAATCTATGTAAAGCGCCTTGGATAAAGGCGCTATATAAATGCACCATTTACCATTTACCATTTACTATGATCCAGTAAAGGCGGAAATGCCCCCAAAATATATTTAAAAAGAAAAAAAAGAAAAAACAAGCACAATATATAAAAAAATATATAAATGATTCAAGTAACATAAATTGGAATAAAAAAAAGCAAAGCAAGTGCCACCACATACTTCAACACAGTACCGGTACTCAAACTATGTTGGAATGTATAGTGTATACCTATACCTTCATGTCTGAAATGTAATACCCGTATTGTACCAAATATAAGACGACTCTGATTATAAGACGACCCCCATTTTTCAAGACTCATTTGTGGAAAAAGAACATTGAATGTCAAGTAATGTAGCCCTTGATTATAATACGACCCTGAACGTCAGTGCTGACCCCCTACTGAGGGCATATTTTAACTAACCACACCAAAGGGTCAAGGCGGTTTTAACGCCAACTCCTTGCAACCGTTTGGAGTGGACCCAAGGAGTTGCATGGTGACCCTTTGGTGTGTTTAGGGCTTTATGATTCCATGCTGTTAGGCGGGGTGGTGAGGCTAGTGCCAGTGAAATGCGCAACATAAGCAAAGAAGAGACACATCCCCTCCACCCGGAAGTGACAGCCCTCCATATATTGAGGGTACAGAAAACAGCGCTCGCGCACTGTTCATGCAGCCTTGATAACCGTGACAAGCTGGAGTTGGAAATACATTTATTTCAACAAGGGCGGTGCAAATAAGAGCTATTTTAAGCATGTGTGCAACATGTTAACTGTTTTAAAGTATTGTACAGTAACAACTAACGTCTCTGTAATGTTTATGTTGTACTATTATTACAAAACGGTCTAAATTAAAGGGATTTAAGATCATTAATTTAAAGCTGGACTGTTGCCTGAGTCCAATGCATTTCTGCCTACTTCCGGTCCTGGACTTGTCACGGTTGGTTGTCCCCATGCTCAATAGAAGTCTATGTAGAGGAGCCGCAATTAGACCAGACCCATGGAAGTGAACAGAGTTTGCGTAACTCTGTCTATATACTCTACTATATACTCTGATCCAGCTGTGCTGAAAGACAGCACACCAATAGCTGTTAATAGAAGATCTGAGAACGAA
This sequence comes from Benthosema glaciale, assembly GCA_900323375.1. NCBI lineage: Eukaryota > Metazoa > Chordata > Actinopteri > Myctophiformes > Myctophidae > Benthosema > Benthosema glaciale. Next base: position 378 of record OOFJ01012382.1, on the reverse strand, counting down.
TTAATCACATTAGAAATATCATCAGTTGTGCCTTTTAGTGATTAGACTGAGTTGTGTCAGTGCAGCATTATTGGCTTAGGAATGGAACAAGAAGGGCAGGTATACGCTCCTGTATTTTAACTAAATAAATACAAAATATATGTTATTTATTATGGTGGTACATGGAGAGCCAAATGTTTTCTTAT
>OOFJ01012363.1:0-12834 GCA_900323375.1 Benthosema glaciale | reverse complement strand
CAAGAACAACTGTGAAACAATTATTGAAGGTCTATTTGTGCATTATGTGTCTGAGCACTTGTATGCATGTGTGGGCGTATGTGCGTGCATGCATATATGCATGCATGTGCTGTCGATGTACTGTATGCATGTATATGTGCACATCCCCAGATACTAAAGCTGTCTTAACATTATGATTGGCTAGCCCCTGGTCATATGTAGGCACTGCGTGTTTGTCAAGTTGGCAGTAAGTTATACCACGTGGGACAGTTTGTCCACATCTGGCTGCTGTCCCTGACAGGAACATGGCAGTTGGCATTTCTGAGGTCCTGTAATTGCTCTTCTAGTGGTACTGTGGGGAATGGCTCAACTCTCTGCTGGATGAAAGTAGTCAGGTGCTGTGAGCATTTATGGAAAAGCTTAAGCTTCATTCATACCGCGTATGGAATGGAAACCATCCACCAGGCAGGATTACATGCACCCTGAGGAGATATAAATTATTCATTGTGAGATGCAGGGTTTGGTTGGACACCGAACCTGCTTCATGGATATGATAAAAGACCAAGTAAATAAACTTTGAAGAAATGTTTTGCCGAAAGAAGATGGGGAAAAAGTTTCTTTTAGCGACATAACTTTGCAGTTTAAAGCTACCAGCTGCTTGCATGATGAGGTTGTCGTTGACATTTTAACTTTGATATTGCACTTGCTCCGCAAGGGTTTGGTGGTGGACCTAATTCCAATGGTGGAAGAAGTACCCAGATTGTTTACTTAAGTAAAAGTAACAATACCATGATGTTACAAGTGAGGTCCTGCATTCATAATTGTAATTCCAACATATATTTACACTAAGCAGTAACAAAGTAAAAAAGTACTCATCGTGCATGATGGCGCATTTCACAATCATATTATTGAACTATAATTGGTTATGGATTAATGTATTTGTACATTTCATGTTTCAGCTGTTAAACGTTACTTTGTGTGGCTGGGTAGCTTAACTTATAATAATACATCATCATTCATTAATGTATGTTTTCTATTAATAATCTAATTTGGCAAAATATATCTACTAGTAATTAAAGTTGCCAAATAATTGTGTGAGTAAAAAGTACAGTAAGTAAAGTAAAAGTATATAGTACAATGACTTGTACTTGAGTAAATGCACATAGTTGCTGTCCACCACTGCTGAATTCCATGCACAGAAATTAAATATTTCATAATCTTATGCTGAACATCAAATCTTTTTGAAGCTGCGGATTGTATAACATTTGGATATTTAACTAATTTAAGCATTTTCAAAACTCTAACAAAGAAAACACCAATGGTGCTGGTTGTGGGCAATTGATTAGACTATAGTCTAATGAATATAAATGGTACAGTGTGTGTTAAGTGGAACCAGTGGGACTTGACAGAAGCCACAAGCATTTTTTCATCATTAGCAAGGAAAAGGTCCGGTAAACAAACCTAATTGAAAGAGGTATTTCATGCGAGAAAAACTTCAACAATGCAATGAAGAGCAATTGTTTTGTCAAGCTCTCTGTAGGGTCATCGTAGTTTAACTACAAGAATTATTATAGTTTCTTATATTCATTCAGTAATCCGTATCCATTCATAGGTTCATTCTCAGATAAATCTACAATGGAAATTGAACTTGGACTTATGAAATGGCTTAATACTGTGATGAATGAATAAAACAAACCTTTGAGAGAGAATTAGAACATTTTCAGAATGCCTCCCCTTTATTCAGTGCAAAGAGAATACCCAATACTCATGGAGAACTGGCAATATCTTTGCCAAAACTTGTGATACACAAGACAGAAGACAGTGTTGAAGTGCTGGCCGTCTATTTCGCCCCAACATTATATTGTGTATCATGGCTATAGTGCTTAGTGTTATCTTATCTGTACTGTTAGTGACATTCTCCCAGCTGCAGTGTACCACCACTGATATATGATTACATGATATTTGAGACACCACATTTAACACACTATCAGTTTATTGTGAGACCGATTTGCTTCCTATATAAAGATTATTGCTAAAGAATTTGACACTTTTTAGACTAAGAATACATCTTGAATATAAAGTTATGGGGTTGGCAGCTGCTGTTTTTAGATGCATGGTTCTCTTCTGTTGGACCAAATAATATAGAAATACTATATAATTATTGTATTTTATTTGTACAGATTCAAGCACATGACACAGGTGCTTTTTAGGATAACTCTCCCACTGGAATAAATAAATACCTTTAGTAGTCTCTTCTAACAGCTGGGTGCAAATTCTTGAAGACAGAGAAAGATATCTATCTATCTATCTATCTATCTATCTATCTATCTATCTATCTATCTATCTATCTATCTATCTATCTATCTATCTATCTATCTATCTATCTATCTATCTATCTATCTATCTATCTATCTATATGCATTTTCTTGAGTAGTTCCTTATGAACTTGTTTTAATTTTGAACAGCAGCACTGCAGTCTATACGGAGAAACGGACACGCTTCGGCGCGTCTGCCTTCCTCAGCGTTTCAAACAGATCAGGCTTCTCAGGATAACACAATGACAAACAAAATTAGTGTTTTTCCGCACGCACAGATCTGCAGATGAGGAAGGGTGACATGCATTTTTTTCCCCCAGTCTTCCCCACAGATACACCATAATTCCTGAGTATACACAGCTCTAACCCTCAAGTACATAGACGAGGCTAATAGGACTCTGAACAACACACATGCTAATTAGACTGAAAGCTGTGTAGAACAAAGAGCCCTAGCAGAGCTCAGGCAATACAAGTTTGCACTATTTACCTAGTAATTGTATATAATTTAGCTAGCTACAGTACTGTACATAGTTGAAACCAAACATGGGGATATTATATAATATTTACAGGAATAGAAAGAGGGCGTCTTCTATTGACGAAATGTCGCATAAAAGATCAGAAGAACTGTTGTTCTCCCCGTTTGTCCCCATTACTAAATCTGTGTAAATTTGTGAAGGGAAAAAAATAAAAAAATGCATCATGGGCAAATAAGCATTATCATCAAGCTTCACTGGAGCATCATCTTGTATCATTATATGCTGCAAAGTGTGCATTTGAGAGATGCCTTGCCAAGAAAATGCTAATGGCAAATTACTCAAGTCATTACATCTATATTCTACCGAGGACATTATGTATATTATTATTATTTATTATGCATGCCTATGCAAACAACCCTCATGCAACACATTGTTTTGTACTGTAGCTCATTGCAGCTGTAGGTATTACACCTCTCCCTCTGCAGCAACACATTTGTTCAGGCTTCTCGCGTCCTCTTGTGCTTAAATTATGCCCTCTTTAAACAACAATCATAAATCTCCAAAATTATGGACACCTCCCCACAATGTTTGCATTGGAAATGTGTGCAGGACCCATAAAAAAAGCCACCATTGTGACAGCACCATTAGTACAGATGAATGTTTTGAAGTAAACCAGTGGTGATCCATTCCAGAGGCCCGCTGCCCTGCAGACATTCTGATTAGCCTTAGCTGCCACATATGTAATGACCTGCCACTGCCGGTAATCCATTGCACAGCACACGTTTCTCACCCTGCCTCTGATAGCGATAGCCTCTACAGGGGAGGCTGGAGGAGATGCTGACCCAACGATGGCCTCCGTTTAGTTTGAACATAAGGTCATGGTGTCTCCAGTTCAAAAGGGGATGTTAAGGAAGCAGGTGGTTTGTCTTCACAAACCTCCTGACACGTGTGGGGAGGAAAATATTGTGAACGTACTGTAGACATGTTCAGAAACGTATTAAAAGCGTATACTGACTTTATGTAGTACAAGGAATCACGAAAAGAACAGATCTAAAAGCTGGCAAACAATGCTGTCACAATGCACCAGGCTTGATGGGTTTTAAAAAAAATGTGATGTTAAAGTGTGATGTTATTTGGTGTGATTGCTACACTACTGCAGCTGTATAGGCATTGAGTCAGCCATTGTGAGATGCTTTCAGGATCCAACCCTAGCTCCTTTGTCCAAATCGAATATGCTCCTTTTCAGGGTACCACCCACAGAGCCAGTCTGGGTCTTTCTAGGACTATGGCGCACTGGATGGATGGATTCAATAATTTCTGTAAACAGAAATCCCACTTAACGGTTGTGTCAACAAACTCAGACACCCTGCCCGTCAGTTTGTCTGCGTCTCATCATATTATCCTCTGAAATCTACAGGCCCTATTCCATAATGTCTATTTCAAGTCGCCCGTGAAAAGCGAATTACAATGTGCAATGATGTAAGAAACCGCATACTTTGATTCGGATCATCTGACATGATTGTCTGTCATAAATTAGAGAATGCTTGTGCAACTGTCCTTGAGATACAGAATTACTAAGCATATCGCTTTATGTCACTTTTAAAGATTGCATTCTTACACCATTTACTTTGTTGTAAGTGCAGTGAATTTTAGATCTACAGTATGGTCCTCCTTCTTTGCAGTATTAAATGGATGAGATTGATGAAAACTAGTAGATGCAAAGAAGACTAATTTACACTCATGAAACTACACTGTTCTAAAGGTGCATTTAGAAAATCGAAGAATAACCCGAAGCAATTAGAAGGGGGCAGTAGTAAGGAAGACCCCATCTACAGCAGCTGTGTGGAACCGTAGGAAAAGCTCTTCTGTTGAAAGATGCTGCAATAAAACATCAATCCAAGGCCGTTTCCCCACGGGAACACCAGACAAGTGTGCTGTGCTGAAAGGGAACCGAGCGGAGACAGAAGAAGAGGAAGAGGGGGAGAGATACTGTCGAAGATAAAGAAACACCGCTACAGAATAGAGATTGATGAGGTTGTGGGAAAACAGAGAAAGGTTAGAAGAAAATCCGATGGAAAGGCCATGCCAAGGAATGGTGCTGGCCACAGCCATCGACGAATGCGAGACATGCAGTTGACAGGAAATTGATCAAACTGGTATTCGATGGTGCATGCATACCAAAACAGGCAGCCATGTCATCTCATCTGACAGGGGGGAGCTTAATTGGCCAAGTACCTTTTCCACATACCTGGAATTTATCCCCTGCATTGAAGTGGGCAGCTACTGAGCAGCACCCAGGGAGCAGTTAGGGATTTAAGTGTCTTGCTCAAGGACACTTCAACACGATGCCGGGAGGAGCCGGAATGGAACTGGGAACCTCCCAATTCCCAGACAACTGCTCCACCTCAGGAGCCGCTGCCAGAAGGTGTAATCAAACTGGGGTGTTTCACACAATGCCAGTGGGGTATAGCTCAGGGTAAATCTGGGCATATACCCAATCATAAACAGAACAAGGCATAGATAAGCAGGGTTGTCAAACTCATATGAGAGTAAATTCCAAAAGCCACAATAAGCTCCAGTTGTTGTGTCCATCCATGTCCAGCAAGAACAGTACTCCAACCTGTCTATAAACACAGCACTGTTGTTTATTTTTTATTATTTCTTCTGGGCACAAGCCGCTTCTTTTCCACTGTTGGGGGGTTTCCCCAGTTGGACGTAGAGCGTGGAAGAAACCTTTTATTCCAATCAGTTCTTTCCCCTCCATCAGGCGCCCCGGCTGGCCAGGGGGAGGCAGTTTAGAGACCAGGATTACTGCATGTTTTTTTGTGAGGGTGCCTACCCTAGGGCACACGGGGAGAAAGCATGCACTGTTCTTTATTACTGTACATTTGAAAGTTCTTGAATGCGGGGTGCATGTTGCTATATGTGAAATCCTGATGGTAATTCTTCAAACTGGAACTTCAAATGTACAGATCTTGAACACTATCATTTTATTTGCTTTAATGTAAATCAATGTTGTTCACATGGTATACCTGTACACTCATAACAGACAAACGGGTGGATGAATGGATGGATGGATGGAGACAGACAGACAGACAGACAGACAGACAGACAGACAGACAAGATAAGACAGAATTTTCGATACAAAGTCGAGTACTGAGCTATACCTGGCTGTATATACAGTAGACATGTCGATATCCACAGAACGGTCAATACGTTCCTGGTGTCAAATCCCATGAAAACGTCAAAGGATAAGGATATATAAGATAAAGCCGAGAGCTGGCCAGGGCCATATTGAACAATGTAAGGTTTCATAAATCTAAAGTGTGACATTATAGAGTGGTCAGGCAAGGTTGAGCTCCACCAGGCTTCAACCACTGTGACACTGCGCATGTTTGTAGCTGCCCGAGGCTCTGAATTCACACCTGGGTAACACACTATATAGTATACTGTATATCTCCTTGTCTTTGTGCTTGGTCTGGATGGCAAATAATTCACACAACACTGCACATGGGGAGAATTTGTGGGAATTCTGTCACAATAATATGTTGTAGCACATTAAGGCTCAATCCAGTATAATTTTTTAACCTGACCCTAGTTTATATTATAATGTATTTCACACAGTACATTTGTGTGTTTGATTCGTGAATAGAATATATTCCACTGTGTCTCTCAAGTCAAGTGTTTCTTACCCCATAGTTCTGGTTTACTTCAAGGTTTACAAACATTACCACTGTAAACAAACGTATCGGTATGTATTACAGTATAGTCTTTTTAAAATATCGTTCAAGATTCAAATGAAAAAAAAAGCAAAAACTGCAGATCTACAAGCTCAAAAAGCATTGTGATGCAACGCGTTTCGAGCTTGTATAATTATATGCTATTCTTTCAACCTTTTTGAGACAGTGAGTCGTATAACAAAGTAGGGCATTAATTTACAAAAGAAGGTGCACAACGGAGAGCGCTTGTTTCACCTGGCAGGTGAAACAAGCGCTCTCCGTTGTGCACCTGTCTCCTGTTTTTCTTATTTTCCCTATTATATTACATTACATTACATTACATTACATATCTGTTATATTTGACAACCTCGTGGCTGTTGTTTGCGTTCATTTTCGGCATGCTTTTGTTGGTTCAATCACTGTGTGTTGTTCTGTAGCTCCAGTTAGCACAGAATAATATTAGTCGCTGTACAGTTACACTGTGGCGTTGCCACAGGGCAAGTCTGGGTACTTCCGCGTTGCAGCCTTTCAGGGCTTAGGAGGCACTTTAGTAGGCCAGGCTTCACTTGGCAAAAGAAAAAAATATGTGAAGAAGCATTAAAAGATATCTTTGTGTCTTTGTTAAAATTATTCTTCTTTGGCTTCACTTTGACTCATCATTGTGACGTCCTCTAAAATCTTTTATGTGAGTGTGTAATGCGTTATTGCTATTTTTAGTATCTTTTGGTGGTGGCCGGGCTACCTATTTGTTTATAATTTGTATATCTAATTGGGCCTTTAAATCAAAGCTGTCATTTTACAGACAGAGAACCAGGTTGAGTCTCTATAATGGCAGGGGTAGTTAGAGGGATAGTCATTTTTGTGAGCCTAAATGCATTCATTGACAAGCTGCCTCTGACTGCTGATGAGTCTGTAAAAGAGTAAAGGGGAGATGGAGAAGAGCCAAGACCGTGATTAGATGAGTGATTGATTCACCTGAAGTGAACCAATGAAAAAAAAAAAGCTCTTAAAAAACGTCCATATAATGGGACCAACTGCAGACATTCTTTTCTTGCTAAGAGCAAAAGATAGCAATCACATATCGTCGCCGTTAGATGGAAACCTTTTATGTCCAAAAGCTTTTCTTTTCCGGAAATTGATGTATTGTATCCAATGTAGTTATAATCACAAGCTCTTGTTAATACCTTTGCAATAGTTCAATATTTATAAAACGCAAAGACACACTTAATCACTTCGAAGTAGCCTGGGCATTAATTGAAGATAAGAAACGTAGATGGAAACGTAAATGTAAACATTTTGAGCTACGAGGTTTCTGCCTGACACAGTCGCGACGATATCTACCACTGACATTTGTCATCACTGTGTGTAACGTGTAATCTATATTCTTCTACTTTCCATGATTGTAAGTTGTCTATTTTACCGTATTTAGCAAATATCAAGAGCTTTAAATCCAAATATGTCCTCTTCCTGAGACAGCAGTGATGGCAGAAAAGAAAAGTCCCAAGTTGCTTCAGATGCTGGACACAAGGCTCAATGACAAATGTGATGTGCCTTTTATAAGGAAGCAGAGCATCTATACAAAATGGATTTGTATAAATTGCTATTGCCATCAAAGAACAATAGCCCCCAGATAGACTTAGCAGAAAACAAATGTAATGATAAGCAGAGAAATGAATGGAGACATAACATTCACAATTGTGGCAGAGAGGTGTTAGCAGTGTGATAGCTGACAACTGGGGGAGAACGAGGGAGTCAGAGTGTAATTAAAATGGAGCGTTTGCCTCTCCGTGCCACCGAATATAATTCAAAGATCTTTCAAAAGCCTTAATCACTTGTTTGCTATGAGGAACACGTTCATTCTTGGCTGTGACCATGAACAACATGAATTAGGGACCGGCGAGGGCCACAGGGCGACGAATCTGTTGCAAAACGTTGCATCTGTCTGCATACCAAATAGCACATTTAGTGCTACGTATGAGCTCAAGTAGATTCCTTGGCGTTAATCGTGGTTAATCACTCAACTTCATACTGTGTAACTTTTCTAATTAAACGTTATCATTTGATATAATCGTTTACATGTATATTTTTCACAATAGACATTCCACTTCTTCTTTTTTTAACATATACCAGAAATGTTTTTATTCATGTGACGGTATTTATTTATTTTATTTTCTATTTTAAAGTTAAAATATACCATTTCTGGCAACATTATTGCTGTGTTCGGAAATAACCTTGCACAGAATTTGGTTTTGAGCAATGCATCTGTGTTTTTATTTAGAACTGAATTCTGGGAATCACAGGTCCAACAGATGGAGCTACCAAAGGTGTTGCCAAAATATATATTTGATGCTCTTCTCCTGTAGCGCTATGATCAGAGATCCATTAGCTGAATTTGAATTATGTGACATCTAAATTCAGCTAATGAACCAAAAAAGTGAGTGGAAAGAATTCGGAAAAGAAACACAAAAATCACACTTGTGTAGTGAGCGGCACTCTTATCATCATACAGTACATCATCATACATCACATTCCGTACTCAGCCAATCAAATCGTCACTATGTGGTACACACAAACACACAAAACTGGCCTAATGGGCAGTGATGGCATTGAGTCAAAGTGTCTTAGTACTTGAGTACAATGTTTAAAAAAAGTATCCCAGTATTCAAACGTATATGCTTTTAAAAATACAATGCACTCTACTCCCTCTGGTACTCAAAGACACACACGCAGAGTTTAAAGTGGGGCTGGTGTGTATTCCAACCAACCCACATCACCACGCACGCACACACGCACGCACCCTGATGCCATACAGTAGTTGGTTCATGGTCACTATCACTGTAATAGTACAAGACACTGTGTCATCACTACAGAAGATGAAGCAGGTCAGCAGCATATATTTTTTATATAGTTAGGCTACTTGTCATAATTTAATCTTATCTCCTAAAAGCCAGTAGCTGCATGCCTCCCTTAGCTAGAAAATACCCAGTGGATTAAAAATAACTGGCACCCATAATGCCTCACCATGTTTTCAGTTGAAGATTTTCAGTTGAATGTTTTATTTATGTTGTCGTACCATGCTTGTTTTAAGTATAAATAAATGATCCTTTAGTCTTAAACCTGATTTATTCTTAATCATAAGAGACAGTACATGCATGTAACATTCAAGCAGCAGGCTTGTAAAAAAATAATTTGTATGCAAGTGTGAGGCTGTAAGTGTAACATGTCTTCCAGCACATCCAGCCATGCTGAAAATCTCTTGCAGCCAGTCAGCAATCCATCAGCAGTCCTCTGATCTGCTCATTTGAGATAAAAGAAAGTCAGGCCAACTCTCCAGGGCATTAGCAAGCACTCTCGCACCTTATGCACCTCTCAATTCCCCACCATGTAATTCTTGTTAGAGATCACAGAAAATGCACCAGCTATGGCCAAACGTATTAAAGAAAATCCTACTGAACATAACTTCTTCTGCCCCTTCTGGTGCCCTTGAATAATGCAATATTTTCTTTTTTAAATGGGATATGAAATGATCAGCATATCCACAAATCACACCATGAGTTTTTAACCAGGCTTTTAGGTTCAGTGAATTAAGAAATAATTAATCTTGCTCATACATAAATATGAGACGGACACATTTCAGAACATGGCTTCGTTATCGTCACATCGTGGCCCTTTTTAAAACTTTTCTAATCATTTGCTGGATTGAGTTCAAAAGAACGATGATCAATGCATTAAACAGCTCAAGTTCTTTTTCAAGATAATGAGATGAGGACATGGTTGTTGCTTTCTATTTAGCATGCAAGTGAGTATACGTCCAACTCCGAATTTATTCAATAGGAGAAAGCCATTAGCCTTCCAGCCCATTTGAAATGCAATTTTAATGTCCAATCTTCAGACTAATGTGTCAAAAACAATGCAACCACAAACTTCGATTTCAAGTTGCCCTTAATATTCTGAAGGCTGGGGGGAAGAGATAACATTTGCGGGTTGACTAAAGTTATTTGGTAAATATTAATAATGAAATTCAGTTGCATTTTAAGTAATTTCTCATCCTATGCACTGTAAAGGCAGATTATGGGTGCCTAAACCCAAAGACCATTATTAAGCATTCTTGCATGATGATGAATATATGAGTCATGCAATGCATATAAAATGCCTGTTTGAATTTGAATTGGGTGTACCCCAGAATGAATAATTTCCAAATAATGTTTTGCTCCTACTATAAAGTTTATTTAATATTGCTATTGATTGTGTGAAGTCAAATTACGTTTTGTGAATTAACTTTAAATGCAATGTCACTCATCACTTTTGTTTCTAACTACACATCTAATCTTTGCAGGTATATTGTCTGTGCTTATGCACTCAGCTGTTTACAGTAGGTTCAAGTATATTCATTTGAATTGTTATTAGTTATTATAACCCATCTTTCAGAGACCCAAAACACTGATATTAGACCGAATAGGAAACTCTAAGACAGTGCAATTGCATCTTGTAAATAATCCTTGAAGTGAGTTTACTTGCTTCTCTTCTTATATTTAAACCTTCAAAGTATCCTGACCTTAAAGGACCACTCCAGACTAAATAATGTATAGGCTCATTGTCCTACTAATTGATCCTGAATGACTTGCCAGGGGGTCTATTTTGCAGAATTATACGACAGGTCGTTTTGAGGAACTAAGCTGATTGGTTGAAACATGTCACATGCAGTTACTTAAACTCACTACACATCCACACTTAATCAAAACAAAGATTTCAGCTGTGTTTTTGTCTCAGCGCACAGCAGACTCGGTGGCTAGGCTAGCTAGTTTCTTGGGACATTTGTGGTCGTAGGGACTACATCTGTCATTGAAAAAATATTATTTTTCAGTGGTTCTGTTAGTTTTAAGGGTAACTGTCGTATAATTACAATATTACACTCGAGAGCCACTTTCCCCAGCAGACCCCAGCAGCCCTCATACAGTATATAGCATAGAGTGTAGCCCAATAGCATTAGTGTGTGTGTGTGTGTGTCAGTCGGACTAATGCCCGTCGGACCAAACACATACACCTGTGATTAGTTAGTATACGGTAGTCACTTTGATTGGCATTTGTGCTGAACGCTCACCCCAAAATATGATTTACATAAGACTGTGGTGGCTGGATGGATGTAATTTGTAATGACAACTAATTAGACATTGATGCTGGGGAAACACGACAGGCAATTCTGCCAAATAGCCCCCATGGCAAGTCATTTGGGATCAATATAAGTAGGAAAATTAGCCTACAGTTAAGTACTGTATATGTTGTTTAGTCTGGAATTGTCCTGTTGTGTGTGTCCCAATACGTCTCAAGTTAGCTTGGTAACATGCTGACATGGTGACAAAGCTGCTTGTGTTCTGCAGGGGCAGTCAATGAGGGCTGTCAAGCATGTCTACGTTCATGAGTCTAGGGGTTGGCACTGAGTACCTGCTTTGCTTGTCAACACTCACCAGGCACACATGACCACAACAGCAACATGCAAACGTCACGACTGATGAATCCCTTTATCATTATTAGAACGCAGAGAGAGTGAGGAAAGAAGCAAGTCATGATACATGTTGAATTTACCAATTGTTGGTTTGTTGACTTTTGGGGAGTTGGACAATAAAATCGAATCCACAAATGGCAGTTGCTGATAATTATACATAGCGGTACTTTATCAATATAATATGCATCGTTAAGCAAATATCTACTTATAGGTTACTTGTTATGTGAAGGCTCAGTGCTGTATTATGAGGAGCATGCAGTATTTTACTGTTCTTTGCTAAAGAATGAGTCACAACATCTAATAGAGGAGTTGTTCATGCAACAACTTCTTGTGCTAAACTCATGAGTCTTCAGCATGGAATTGTATTAGCTCACTGCAACAGTTAAGGGCTGTTGAATAGGTCATTTCGGGCATAGAATTTCTGCCAAGTGAGTGAGTTAATCTGTCCTCTTTAATTCCGTTCCACTCAAATCTAAACCTACTGTACTCCACACAAGAAACTCTAGCTGAAAAAGTTGTACTTCAATTAAAATGATTGCTCATGATCAGGGAGTGAATCTCTTCCCAGTGCTGTTAACCCTACAGCCATGTTAATTCAAACGTACACCAACTGATGTGATTCAGGGCACGTCAACCACCTCAAATTCATTATGCACTCAAAATAAAATATGCTTTCATTCCACTACATTTCAAAGACAAATATTGTAGTTTTGACTCCACTATATTTCTAGGAAGGGAAAAAGTACTTCAAATAGGCCGAAAGATATTCCGGTTCATATATGTGCATATATGTGGATAAATAGGAATTAAATGTCTCTATATAGCTTATGCAATTTATATTT
>OOFJ01012333.1:0-11806 GCA_900323375.1 Benthosema glaciale | reverse complement strand
CACTGACAACAGGTTGTTTGTATGTTTTGATTGTAGGCTATATTGTCGGGAAGGTGTCTCGTATAGTTATGACAGTCAGTCACTCATATATGATACAGTCTGTTTCTAGTGAAAATGTAACTAATCTCTCAGCAGCAATAATATTAGTGCTTTCTCTCAGTCAGTTGATTCTTCATATGCATATGAGTGTAACGGGATGATTTGTTTATTTTTCAAACGCAGTTCTTATATGAGGCGACCTAAAATCCCTCCTATGGTGATTACAATGCAAAAAATAAAAAGTACATGAACCCGTGAACTTAGCGCCCTCTAGCGATATTGACGTCAGACTTCGGTGCTCTATAGTGCAGGCCTGTAGCCTATACCGGCGACTGGCGAGCCGGTTCAGGAGAACTGCTCACCCGTTAGTTACTTTACAGCAGCATTTGCATTGTGTAATTTGCCTTGCATCATGGGGCTGCAGCCCCCAAAGCTTGAACATTAAGTCGCCTACTAGACTACGTTCAGACTCGCCCCTCACCTGCCTCTGATTGCCCCCCCCCCTCCTGTTTGTAGAAGTAGAGAGTGGGGCTTTGTCCTCTTCTACAGCCTCCAAAACAACTCAGCTAGCCAACCTGTTAGCAACATGGTCTAATCACTACACTACGAATCCCGCTATCGCCACTATTTTTCTCAACAACCGCAGACAAGTTTTTTTGCCGATAAAGTAGTTTTAGACCACGATGGAGGGGCGCCATCTCTAGCGAACTTGAGCCACAGGAGACACCACCAAGCCGTAAAGGGCGCAAGTTGCCGTGTCAAGCGAAAACACTAAATTGGCACAAATAGAGCATTATAAATATGTGTGGTTTTGAACACTAGATATAATACGCTAATATTATAGGTTAATATTGCACTCTAATCACTGGCATTATTCCATACCGAGAGATGCCGTTCCTGCTAGGCCTTGGGCCTTGGGTCACCATGGTCGACTATGCATGGCAGGGGCGTCCACTGAGCCAGGTCTAAACCTGACCGCATGGCGCATAGCCGCATACCAAAACAAAACATGCAAATATATGTGGTTTTGAATGCTAAATATAAGCTCATATAGTTAATATTGTACTTTAGGTCCTGGCAGTACCGAATGTAGGCTACTACTAGCAACTTCCTCTCCTCGTTTCACTATGAAATTCCATCGTACCTGTAGGGTCACCTTTTCAAATCTCCCCATTTAAAAGAATTCCCATATAATTACATGAAGAAATAAACAGATGCTGTTGTTTAGATATGGACAACTATCAAATATCAGAAGTTATCCCTTATCTGTTGCCTTACCCTTTAACTTTAAACAAACCAAATAACCAACAGATAACCGGACGTGTTGTTTCTGTTTGATGACAGACACAATTGGTTTCACAGATGCCATTAAAGGAGATGAGAAAGAGCTGATTGAGCAGAGGAACATCTGAGTGGCAAGCTTTCATATAATAAATGACTATCAGACACAGAGGTGGTTAGTGTGGTCGGCATGGGTAGTGTAGTAGCCTGCTAGTGGGGAATGATTAAGCTGCGCTGGTGTTTGTTGTGTTCCCAGCTCTCATTTTTTTCTCAGGAGGGAATTATAACCTCCATTTTTCTTGGCCCGGGGTTATATGGCACACACTTGAAGCACTCAGGGCTCATTACAGAGATATAATCAGTGTCCTTGGTTTTATAAAAAAATGTATAAGTTCGTGTCGAAGCAGATTTCTCACCTCTGAGGGGTAGTGTTTTTGTAAATCCAATACTCTGGCACTGTGTTGTTTGTAGTCAGAATGGTCAACATTACACAACTAGACTTTAATTTAGATGAAAACAACCCAGGGGCTTATTTTCCATCTGAAGAAAGCGTCATGGCTTGTAAGTTCCTTGATTGAGCCCTCTGTGAATTGAACAACCCCCACTATGATTTAGAAGGCAAAGTATGAGCTTGAACAATACAGTGAGCGTGGTCCCGAATTGAATGAGAAACATTCATACGTCAAACCTCGTACCTGAAACCTTCCATGTTGCTATCACCCTTGCCTAATAGCTGCATGGCATTGCGCCGTGTACACGTCTGACTCACCTGGTGAAATATCCCACACCAGCCCCCACTCCTCACACACTCCTCCTTCCCCTCGCACTAGGTTCACCCTGCAGAGCAGTTCAAAGTGGTTTTGCCTGTCTAGCCTTGGCGTTTAATGTTTAAGTATTGGGAGCGGCTGTAGGGAGCAAATAAAATGCCTTTACAGACTCCAGGGCATGCCGAGGGCTGTGATTCCAGATACTACATTGTGAAATTCCCATTGTGCCTCACAGAATGGCCTCGGGACATGTGAATCTGTTAAAGTCAAAATGCCTCTGTTTCTTCATAATGCGTGATACATATGCTTAAATAAACCACTGACGTAAAGTTTATTCAAACTTTTATTATGTTAAAAATAGATTCTGGGTGAATACATGGCAATGTGTCAGTACGTGCTGTAAACAGTTTGTTGAAGGTTCAAACAGGATAAAGACCTGAACGTACAGTACAGTATACCCCACCTGCAAGACAAGGCCACACATAACACAATGTCCCCGAAATCTCTTTTGCCCCTGAAGGAAAATAACAAAGCCTGGCACTAGTTTGTCCTTGTGCGTGATTATTCGGCAGCCCCTAATCCATCCAACAACGTTACAAAACATTCAGACAGGAGGAGGCATTAAAGCCATAATTGAGGGACTTACACCAGAAAACTTGGCGTTGCATTGCATCTCGCTCATGCTGGATAAGACTGTGGCACTTGAACACAGACATGGGTGTGGATTTGCTCAGAACAGAAGACGGAGCTGCATGGCAGCCATACTGGTGGGGAAAGGGTAGGCTTAATGTAAAGGGTGTATTGCACAGTACGGGCTATAGTTTCAGGGGTGACCCGGCAGAGGCAGCCGAGAACCGATGAGTCATTGGCCTTTCTCACTCCTCACTTCGGATTAACCATCACATGCAACAGGCTTGTTAATATGCATTTGCTAATACGTTCAATCCTTCCTGAATGATTTCACAAAAAATAATATGCCGTCCTGTTGCTGTGTCACTTTCATGACTTGTGCAAATGGCCTCTGTTGTGAATACGCAAGTCAATGTGCCACAGAATGGGCCAGGGGTTATTTTTCTCTCTCTGTTACATTCACATCCCTATGGTATCCAGCAGGTGTTTATTGTAATAAAGAACATTTCAGATGCTTTCCTGTTTTATCACAAGATATTTTGAGCTTGGGGGGGGATGTTTGATAAGCAGGTGATCGGTGATGTTGTGTTCCATGATTGGTGCTGAAGTTATTTTATAGAACTGCCCTGATTAAAATGTTGAGAACCTGCATACATCTCTGCATGCTTACCTTCCTCCTGGTTGGCCAGCTTGTGGGAGATTTCAGTCAGTAAATCAATCTTAGTGTTGTAAATTGGGACGCTACCATACCAGGACAATATAATATTGTGAAATAGCCTACACAAAGTATTATGCTAATTGGCTTTTAAATAATTCTATATAAATTCTATAATTCTATATAATGGTAAATGGTGCATTTATATAGCGCCTTTATCCAAAGCGCTTTACATAGATTGTGCATTACATTCACCCTTTCACATCCTTATGGCAGAGGAAACCATGCAAGGCACCTACTAGCACATCAGGAGCAATTAGGGGTCTTGCTCAAGGACACATCGACACAAACTCTGGAGGAGTCCAGGTTCGAACCGGCAACCTTGCGGTTGCCATCCAGTCACTCTACCCCTGAGCCACCACCGACCCAGTTTGCCATTAAATGGTCGCAAACTCCCACCCATCTCCCACCTATATGGTATGTAAATCAAACCAAACCATGAGGTCAAACTGTAAATCTGGTATGTAGTGGAAAAATGAAAATTGTTACAAGTAAAAGTCCAGAATTAAAAAAAAAATTAGTAAAAGTACAAAAGAATTCGAAATACTGTATACTTAAAATACCAAAAGTAAAAGTACTTATTATGCAGAAAGAATATGCCATTTCACCAAAGTTTTTGAGGGGTGCAGGTCCTCCAATGTCAGTCTTTCAGGTATTACGTCATATGGCAGCCAAGTCTATGAACTTTTTATGACTTAAAAACAAAACACACCCATGTGAAGTGAGGGGCACTATTATCATCATACATCATCTCATTCCAGCCAATCACAATTTGCGTCCTCACCTTCGTCTTCAATGTTTGTGTATACACAGTGTTTATGTTTACAAAACCACTCAAAGCTGGACATATAGGAGGGGCTAGCACCCCTCAAAAACAGCACGCTGTGTGACGTCATGTGGCAGCCAAGTCTATGGACTTTCCAAAGTTTGTTTTAGAGCACTTTAAACAGAGTACACAGACAAGTCTATGGACTTTCAAATGTTTGTTTAGACTCGAGCACACACGCGTCGTTGTGAAGCTTGTGAGCTTTCACTCACACATTCTACCATGAGTGTAGAAGGTGTCATCCATTCCATACTTGCCCTGGTGTGACTGAGAGGTAGAATTAATTTACATGGATGCTCGGGTGGCCTCCCTGCATGCACCACCACAGAGGTTGTGGGTTTAAATCCACTGTCGGGCGCCTATAAGGAACACAATTGGCCCGTGTTCAGGGGAGGGAAGCCGGGGCGGGGTGCGTGATATTTGCCATTTCACATACTCAGCTCTACGAGCTGGGGCTGCAGCTGTCAGCGGGGAGTGTTGAGCGGGAGGAGTGGGACGAAACGGTCCCGGTGGGAGCTCCTCACTGGCAGGTGAGTCATGTAGGATCAACAGCATGGCAGTGACGACACAGAGATCAATCGGCATGATGACTAAATTGGGAAAAGAAAAAGAGGGTATACTCTCTAAAGAAACCATTTACAATCATTCACCGGATGATGTGGAGACAGAGAGGGCTCTGAACTCTCCATCTCACCTCTTCCTCTCTGGGGTTTTGAGGCACCCATGTGACATGACAAGCTTAATCTCAGTGCTGTGACGCCTGAGCCCGAGACTCTGACCCCCAACCCACACAGAAAGCTCCCTGGTCTCTCCTCCTCCATATAACAGCTCATGTCAGGGTAGTGTTGTAACAGGACCTCCCCATCAAAATGACTCGCTGTTGAAATGTGGTCGGCTCAGACAACCCGAGATTTTTCTTTGGCATTTACCTAAAAACAGAAAACACTTCCATTGCCTTGTTATTTGTATTTCCCCGTAATAACCTTTTGACACATGGTCTGAGGTTTTTCCATTGGTCTGAGGTTTACTGAGGTGTGCCAAGTGTCTACTCTACTAACTATCTTTTTGGTATAGGATTTGGCCAAGATGCTGTGTTCATGGTTTCTGTGAGTAGTGGGTATATAGTCACCCCTGCAGGTGCCATGGTCCTGGCTGAGGTCACCAAACTGGAGTGCAGCCAGTGTGGTTTTTAATGAGAAGACCTGTCACACCGGAGACTGGCATCGCTGTCAGCACCTGTACTGCAATGAGAGTCAGTGGATAATCATTTCACTCGAAGTCATTTCTTTTAATGGCTGTTTTGTTACCACATAAATAAAATGCCCCTTTATTATTTAGACACTTCCACGGCTCGTATTCTATTAATTATCTTGATTGGCGATGTGCCATGAATGCTTCAAGTGTTCCAACTTTAGTTTCACGTGTTTGGAATTCTGTATTGATGGAGGTTCATCATGGAAAACAGACAGCAACACCAATACACGTACTGGTATGACTGACATCTGTCCAAGGCGTTGTCTAGTCTAATTGTTTTGCTGACATCCATGATCATATATTAATGATTTATTGGCGTTATTGGTGTTGCTGTCTGTCCGTTTTCCATGAACCATTATTGATCCAGTTTGCCACGAGTTGGCACTTGCGGGATGATTGAGGGGAGAGACTCAAGAGAAGATGCCACCTGTTAAATTGGTCGCCCCCTGCAAACGCGCAAGCTGGCACGAGAATGTAAACCAATTTAGCATCCCTCGCATTCTAAACCTCTGGCTACTAAATGATTTCCAATAATCAATAATAACATGTCCTACAATTAAAACGCATGGTCAGTATGGGAGTATAGGGACTATATATTCATTTGCTGTTTATGACATGATATAAGGCTTATATCCAGCCCATGTGCACAACTGAGGACGAGATATAACCATGAAGTGGCTAATATACACTTATACACTATACACTAAATGGTTATAGCCTATCTCCTCCTATAAGTAGCCACTGGCTATATCAGGCCTATAGTGCACGCACAAAGGTGGGCGCGTGAAAGAGCGCATATTGCGCGCGAGGCACATCATCATTGCATTGATTTGATGTTCCGCACATAGTTTTACAACACTGCAAGAAAAAAAGTATTTTACCTTTGCTCCAAAATCAAAACTTTTAAATGATACGACGAGTCTGCAGTCTCCACTGCAGTCCACTCTCCAATGTAATGTATGGCCAGCGGCCGCACAGTCATCCCATAGGCCTATAGCATAAACTAAAGCATTAGGCCTACTGCATTAGCATACACAAGGGAACAGCAGCAAAGCAACATTTCCCGATCCGATACCGTTTGCCATTATCTCTCATTGCATTTTCAACAAGGCAAGACGTGCATGCTTTGGCACAGGATTACGCGCGGCGCGCACACATTCTCATGGGAAAGCAATTCTGTAACAAAAAATGTCGCAAAGCCACATACATACATCCGAATCACACCAAACCAAACAACTAAGTATCTTTCGATTTGTATCCTTATCCCCAGTGTGTCTCTGTCTTGTCTTGTGTGCTGCCGCTGCGTGCTATGAAATCAGGAATACGAGATGGTTAAAAAAAAAGGGGAAAAAAAAGAAAAGAAAAAAAGATTCGTGTGTAATTGATGTTTTCCCATGGTGGGGCCCCTCCCCTACAACATAGCCCTCAGGTGGAAGAAATCTTTTTAGATTTTTTGTTAACTCTTTTGTGGGATAAGAGAAGACATCAGAAAGGGTTTGTCTGGGTACAGCCAATCAAGTCCCTCCCCTGCTATAGATCGCCCTGCTATAATACATAGCAGTAAAAGCGGCCGCCTCGCACAAGCGGCTTGTAGCTCCAGGAGAACTCCCGTCGCTTAATTCCCACAGCCCTTTTTTTTTTTTTTTTTTTTTTAAACCCCCCTCTCCAGTCCCACTGTTAACAGCGACCCTCCTTTCTCAATGTGCCCCGTTATCATTCCGCTGAGGCGTTCATTTCCGCACCTGCCACGGTAGTGATCAGGCAGCATACACCGGCCACTAGAGGAGGAGGAAACAAGGACATTGTGGCTGGCTGGCTGGCAGCGGACGAGAAGCGAGAGACGCTGCTTGGGAGTAGAAGATATAGACAAGAAACGTCCGCCGGGCTGGTGATACGCTATATGAGTCTTTTTTAAATCTTCAGGGAAAGAAAAAAAAAAAAAAAAGAGGGGAAAGAAAAATCCCCACACACATCATCACACACACACACACACACACACAACCCAACATGCTGCTATTGACCAGAATCGTGCTGGTGGTGGTTCTGCTATGCTTGTCTCTGGTGTCCTCTGGGATGGGATGTGGACCGGGCAGGGGCTACGGCAGGAGACGGCATCCGAAGAAGCTGACGCCGCTCGCGTACAAGCAGTTCATCCCGAACGTCGCGGAGAAGACGCTCGGAGCGAGCGGCCGCTACGAGGGCAAGATCACGCGGAACTCGGAGCGATTTAAAGAGCTGACTCCCAATTATAACACAGACATCATATTCAAGGACGAGGAGAACACGGGCGCCGACCGACTAATGACTCAGGTAAAAAAAATGAAAGAAAGAATACCTGTTTTCCTTTTCCATCTCCTAAACGCACCATCACTGCGCACTGCAATGACCTGCTCGTCACGCCGAAATGCGCACTGAACTCTCAGCCCTGAGCCCATTAAACTTCAGTGTATTTATGTAGGCTTTCTGGTACAGCATGGGAGTTTTACAAGGTTTTTTTTTTTCTTTTTTTCTCTCCCAGCGATAGGAATCGCACTTGGAGACGCGATGTGCAAGCGGGCAGTCAGGACAGGCGGCCTTGATGATTGTGGCAGCTTATTGAAATATTAATGTGGCCCCTCTCCTCATATCTATATTTGTATCCGTGTGTGTGAGAGAGGCCCTAGTTGTTCTTTTAGGCGCACACCACTGTGTGCATGCAAAGGGATAGGATGCTGAACATATTCTACGATTTATGAGGTTTACATTCTACCTGGTTTGGACTAGCTGCATTTCTCTCAATTCCAACATGCAGGGGCATGTATATATGGGGACTATACGGCGACAATCTGCAGCGCTTCAAAACAGCCGCTCTTCTGCATGCATGGCTTGGCTCATTCAGACATAAGCTACTGTAATTCAGCCTTCCGCATGCTGTGTAGCGGTGCGTGAATACATTGACATTTCTATCTGGATGTTCGGAACAGTTTCAGTACTTAGATGGGTGGCATGCTGCCAATCAGTGAATATGTTGAGGCGCACAGACCATGCCTTGGGTAAATGCATTTGTTTACAAAATATTAAGATGGAATAGCATCGGGTTTGGCCCATATATTCTATCACATTGTGTAGACTGCGTGCAGACATCATATCGTTTACAATCGGCGACTATATTGTGCAATTTATGATACATGTAGACTAGGCTATACTGTATAGGCCTGGCTATATGTTACACAGGCGAGACTTTGGATATATTATAAGCTCCAGAACAACCTGCACAATTTTAGCAGTCAATTTCAACAAATGGTTCTAAATCCAGGCGACTGGGGGATGTTGCGCATGACGATGACAGCGCGGCCACCTTCTAACATCTCAGTCTGGAGTGGACTGAGAGCGGTGCGCCGGTGATGGAGCCAGGCAGGCAGGCAGGCAGGCGCGCGCTGGAGTCCCAGAACCGTACCTACCTACCTACCTACCAACCGTACCTACCTTCCTCCTGGGGCCATCATGGGCACGAGCTCCGATTAAATATTCACTGTGCGTGCAGTCTGAACATCTCATCATGCTTTCCTTCTCTCTGTTCTATACGTCTATGAGTCTCTAGTGCTTATAACCACGCAAATAGAAATATATAAAGAAAGTGTGTGGTCCTATCAACCCTTATCAATGTCGGACCCCTCCTTGTCAGCTCGATTTAAGAATAGTTGTGTGTTCCTGTTAATTGCTTGCCTGTTCATAGCACAGGAACCTAAAAGCATGCAGGCAATACAATATATATAACCAACCATGAAGGCTAGGCTATGCGTGGATATGTGGACGTCCGATTCCCACGCGTAAAAAGGACTGTTTGGCATCCTTCACTGCCAGACCATGGCCTTATAGCAACAATGTGAACTTATGACCTTTGGGCAGCAAAAAAACGAGACCATGCTAGTTTTTTTTAAAGACATCGAAGCTTCATTTATTGTGTTATATTAGATCAGCTGATGACGCAATGGCTGTTTATTTAAAAGCTAACAAAGGCAGGCATGCACCTGCAAAGGCGCCCACTGTACAACTCGGTATGCAGTAGCATTGTCACGTGGGTGTTCTGCTGTGCCAGAAGTCCATGTGCTTTTCCATGTTTTTTTATTGTTTTTTTACGCATGAATCCAGTAGCCCTTTTCTTTTTTACTGTATACGTGGATACAATGGAGAGGCTGATACTAGGCTGTGTGTGTGAGTGTGTGTGTGTGTGTGTGTGTGTGTGTGTGTGTGTGTGTGTGTAGTCGTTGTCATCACAGATTTGACTGTGCAAAGCCGCAGCTGTAAGTGTAATGAAAGAGATGGAACATGTTGTCTGTTGTGGTTTCATAAGATGCATGGCACAAAATCAATGCAGTCTAGCCTTTCCTATAAAAACTTGATACCCGGCGGCGGGCTTGGAGGTTTGGAGTGAACGCTTGAATGCAGCATCCAGGATTATAAGACAGGCAGCTCTGAGACTCTCTCTAACTCTCTCTCTCTCCCGGGCGAGAACTATTAAAGAACGGCTTTTGGAACGGGTCATTTCAATATTTTAACGAGTTTTTTTTTGCCACGCAGTTGCCACAAGTAAATGAGCCTGACAACCGATCAGCCACAACAAAACGTGCAAATGAATATGAATGCAGTTGGTGGTGTGTCTGTGGGGATAGAGATGCATGGCCTGGCTGGCTGTTTGCTCTGACAGATACCTGTTAAGTGTTTCCTCTCTAACCGACTCGTTTGTGGGGAGATTAGCGGGGAGCTGCCTGCCTGCTTGCGGCTGCACGAGGCTCGCTTGTTGAATACAAAAGCGCCGGCCCTCCATGGCCTGCATGGATGGGCGTCCCGCTGCGCTTCACGGTGGCTGAGCAGAATTTGGCTTAATTTGCGGCACACGACCCAATGAATTAATAAATAGTTTAAAGCTTTACGGCTCTCTTGACTCTGGACAATCCCACTCAGAATGTGCAGCAGCAGGGGCGAGAGAGATATTGCCCCCTTTTTTTTATTCAACACATTCTACAAGTGCTGCCTGGCTGGGTCTTGACTCTTAACAAAACGATTACACGGGTTGTTGTTGTTGTTGTTTTTTATCACTTGTTCGCTTAAACCGTTTTGCTGTATCACCATTGACACACGAATGAGAATTTGCATGAATTAAATGTTGACATAGTCGTATGGTTTATGTATGCTGGTGCATTCGCACAGGCCTAAGAACTTCCTCAATTAAAAGGGTGGCAAATGTGTATAGGCCTATACGCAATTTACGCATACGCGCAGCGGCGCACGGGCCTATAGGTACAGTCAGTACAGTACATGCATGTCCTAGTATACACTCTTCTTGGTTAATTGTTTTTTTTTCTACTCAACGTTCTTCATAAGCACGGAAAAGCCCCCTTCGGCGTGTTTAAATACACGCCGATTTAAGTAGGCATGTCACGTCCCACGACGTTGCAGGACAGGGATAATTAAACTTTCACTCTCCCGTTGCAGTAGAAAAGCCTCTTTGTGGTGTTTTATTTGACATATTATGTCGAGAGCAGTTGTCTTGGAGAAGGCTAAAGCATCTTCACTCAGAGAGTGCATTGCAGAGCAAATACTCCAGTGACAAACTATCCATGCATGCATGCTGCTGAAGATCAGCTTCATATCATCCTGCAGATCAATTATTTATTCAAAGAATACAGCTTGAAAGTAACTTACAAACGACTCGTCGTTTTTTTTTGCGGCCTTAATTCGCGCTCATGAATTTGTGATTATGTCAATTCATGGTGTGTGGTTGAGAGAGAAAAGAAGGGACATTGGTCGCACCTCGTCCAACCTCATATCCAAGAGGAAATTAAGATCCATATGTTATAGGCCATGCAGTGAAGCGAATGCGGTGACTTATCAATATTTCATCAGTATGCTTTCTTATCTGAGATGTGCCCTCGGACTCCGTCAGAAGATTGCTTGCAAAGCTCAGACTCCAGAATCCTTTGTCACCCCACTTTTCACATATGCTGCTATATTGCTGCTGTGGCAAAGCTGCAGTCATGAGACTATAGTACACCTTGACTTTATAAGATCAGATCACAAGTCAAGTTTAGTTTAAGGCCAGTATACGTGGTTCTCAAACTGTGGCCCAGAACAAAATGTGTTTAATAGCATCAAACATCAGTTAAACTAGAAAAATAGCCAACAAGCTACATAAACTGGCACCGGGATGCATTGCGAGATTGTAGAATAGCATTTTTATTTTATTTTCAAAGGATTCTTGAGAACATTAGCCTAATCCCCGCATGGCACAACATAATATTCTGATGGGGGGGG
>OOFJ01012325.1:0-12067 GCA_900323375.1 Benthosema glaciale | reverse complement strand
CAGGCAGGCAGGCAGGCAGGCAGGCAGGCAGGCAGGCAGGCAGGCAGGCAGGCACGCACACGCACGCACAGGCACAAAGTGGATCTATTCTTTCACTGTGGTACTGAAGTGAATAGTATATGGTTTTCATTGATTTGAGCCCTGTTTGACATCTCTTCTGTATCGTCATGTCTTAAGACAAAAAAGGAACTGGGTCTGCGCTGCCCAAAGATCTCTACAGGGAAGTTCACAGTACTGGTAGTGAGTAAGTATATAGATTGAGCTTTGGTCCTTCAGGTTATAAGGTCATTGGTAGAGCCACACTACACGCATTGAAAAGGATCACATGATCTATGAACCTATGATGCTGAGCCATCTGAGGTCATGGAAAGTTAACTTTTCTACAGAACTGAAACGACTAGGAGAATCTCTACTGTCGATGCCTTGTACAGTTGGCCTTTGGTTTTAAATCCCCTTCTCTTGACATTTATACCAGCGATAGTCATATTTTCAGAAATGAATCGTATTAATATTGCTAAAATCAAAGGCAAACACTGTCATGGTACCCCGGCGAATCCCATCTGTCCCACCTTCAGAGCATCTGCCATGGCTTGCAGGGCTGTCCACCTCAGGACTCACAGGGACTTAGGGACATCTGTCCCAACAGATAGAGAATCAGGATAGGGCCATCCATTCTGGTGACGCTCCACTGAACTCTGTGTTATGTTCACCATAATTTGCTTTTGCTTTCTGCAGCATATCCCGGAATACTGCTGCTCCGATGCGGCGCAGACAACGTCGGTTGGTTGTAAATGTGTCCCTTTTCGGCCATTTTCTGAGCAGATAATTTGATAAAGCTCCAGCCGTAATGGCTATGCTGCATCCTGATAAATGTGGGTAATATGACAGCGGAGAGAGGATTTCCCTAACAATTTCTGAAGAGGGGTTTGGCTATTAGGATGATTTGATATTTTTGGAGAACGGACATTTGATCCGCGGGGAATGTACTTTGTTGTCATTCACTGACTGTAAAATATGTTGTGTACTGTTTTTTTTGTTTTTTGTTTTTTCTCCCTGCACGCACCAGGACAATTTATTCTCTGTTTCATTTGAAAGGCTTTTTGTGTTAATATTATTGTGGATAGACCGATTGAATTTGTATTTGCTTCTCAAGCCAAGGCTATAAACCCTTGCTCTCCATGGGGATATAGCCTATAGGCCACTGTATAGGAAGGCTGCAAAGACAACGCGTGGCTTTCATTGTTTCACAGAAAAGTAGTTGTTTTTCAAGCCTGAACGCTGTCTGCAGGACACATAAAGCCCCCTTACATATTCTTGAAAACAAAATCAGAATAAACTTTCATCCGGAATTGACCATGCAGTGACCCAAAAGTGCACTCATCCGTCCGTATCTTCTGGGGGCAAAATGTGTCAGCGATTCCTCACATGGTAAAATATGCTATCTGTGCCTGCCAGTCTATGAGTGACTTTCTGCTTAATCCTCATGAATACGTGACTTTGTGCGCATGAATAAATAAAAGGCTTTTCACTGGGTAATTGAGGTGCTGCGCCACTAACAAACGAGGACACAATTTGTAAATTTATTTATTTTCTTTTTTGTTTCTCATCTGGACCCACCCATGGTGATTTATATCAAATTAAATCATTTACTGTAATCACAAGCGGAGGATATTCTGTGTGCGCTCTTACAACCCCCTCCTGAATTGGTTCCACTCTGCACCAAGATGTGCAGCTTTGATTGTTTTGCTTATAGGGCTTTTGGAATATATCAATAATTTTAACTTACTTACTGAGATTGCTATAGTTTTCCTTTCTAAGATTAGAAGATTTGATTCGAAGACCTAATAGAGTTAACCGTCTTTTTATTTTAATAATTAAAAACATAGTCAAATGTTTAATTCACACTTAGCAGATTAGACAAATGAAATCATCTCTTTCTCTTGGTTTCCTGCTGAAGTTTCTGACATCTAAAGAGACAAGCAAAGTGTCCTGGGAAACAAACGTTTGGCCCATACGCAGACCTGATTTAAAATGATTTATTGTAAGTCAACTGAATTGTAGATTGTGGTAACTGGGACACTTGGGAGAGGCAGAGATTTACATCGCAAAACAAGTTAACAAGACATACAGTACACTACAGTGCAGCTGAAATATTTCCCCCCTTGGTTAACCTACACTCCAAACTTACACAAAAATGTTCCAGTGAGCACATTAATGTTTGGAGTAGCTTGTCCAGTGAAATGCAGGATATTTTAGGATGCTCACCCTTTCTCTCAGGGGCCCTGCTTACTACCTAGAAATCTTTAGAAACACCAGAGTGGGATGTCGGATAATGCCACAATCTAAGCTGTTCACGAGACAGCCTTAATCCCTAGAAGGCAATAATATGGGTTAAATGTATGATGGTTCTGTTCTTGAACTTGGAATGGCTCTGTCAAGTGCTGAACCTTAAAACCTCCTGATCAATTTCAAAAAAAGGATTCTTCAGCTGGGGGGAGGGAGATAAACATTGTAGCAACTAATTAAAACCTTGTTAAGTGGGTAGTTGCTGTAAAGAGCAGTTTGCATTTACTAGAGGGACTGACAGAACAATTGCCCCCTTAAACACTCTACCAGAAGCGATACGTGATATGCTCCATCTTGGGAGACTAGCGTTATCTTGGCACATATTTTGGGCATCATTTTCGGTAACAGCGAAAATACACTACTAATATGATACTTGCCTCACACGATCTGATGGCTAAAAGAATGCCTTGGGAATGTTCTAATCAAACACAGATAGGACATTTATAGCTTTTAGCCCATCATGCACTGTACCTCCCCACTATAGTTTCCCTGGTGTTCAATTTCCCACCAAAGGAAGCCTTGAGAAGTGCATTGATTTCAGTGGGTCCTCTTCCAAAGCCATGTCCCTCACACCTATTCCTTGACCCACTTATTTTCTCATCTTTCCCTGTCTTCTCTTGAGGGTTGTGTGCTGCTTTCACCATTACAGGGTGGATTGTGCACCAAGAACCGTCTTCCTATTCACAGTAAAACGTTAAGTATGAGAGTGTACAAATGGATACACCACAGAGTTCTCTCTCTCTCTCTCTCTCTCTCTCTCTCTCTCTCTCTCTCTGTGTGTGTGTGTGTGTGAGTTAGATGATACCAGCTCAGTTAGCCAACATGATAAATCACCAGGGCAAATTGACATATATTATATGCCACAGGAGAGACCATCGTTGCAGGAGTTGTAGATGACTTGCACACTATAAGACATGATGGCTATTGACAAAGCACTGAGTTTAAACTAAACCGAGGGCCTGCCGTGTTATTGTCCACACTGATCCACTGTTGCTATAAAAACATGACCCACATCATTTATAAATCTTCCCATCATGCTGTCAGTGCAGAATGAGAGCAGTATTAAAAGAACATAAGAATAATAATATGAAACCTCAGATTCCTCCCCCTAAACAACACACACGCACGCACGCACGCACGCACGCACGCACGCACGCGTACGTCTGGTCATGTGCCTGTGGTCGAGTGAATTTCCCTGAGACAAAGCTAAAAGCCATTCTCTTAATTGATACCTGCTCAACCAAAGAGGATATAAGGCCGGAGGAAGGCAACTAAGAGTTTAAGCCAAGTTC
The DNA here is from genome assembly GCA_900323375.1 of Benthosema glaciale. Taxonomy (NCBI): domain Eukaryota; kingdom Metazoa; phylum Chordata; class Actinopteri; order Myctophiformes; family Myctophidae; genus Benthosema; species Benthosema glaciale. The sequence continues at coordinate 8,429 of OOFJ01012325.1, read as the reverse complement.
CTCTGGAAAACTGCATAATACTTCTTAATAGGGTTTAAAGGAGGCTTGGGGCAGGTTTGTGAAGTTCCTCCTCTCTGGATTACCATTTTTAAGCAGCTTCCTCACAAACTTCCGGAAATTACATTGTACAAGCCACGAAAGAAAGAGCAAATTGACTTTACCAATTTAGCTATTTCACCAATTTATTCCCTTTCATATTATTTTCATGGGATTTTCTGCTTACTCTCCTGCATTTTGCTGTAGTCATAACCCTGACATATATAATTACGCACTACTGACTTCATTGCATAGGTTAAAGCGTTGTACAGTACATGTGACAATGTTTTTCTGACTTGAACATAAATGTATTTTGCTCTGACATATGTAGTTCATACTGTATATCAAATTTTGCAAGGGCTGCCACCAGAATATTGCAGAGGCAGTGTTCCAAACTTGATTTATTCTTATTAATCGTGATGGAATAGAACAATATACACAAAACCCAGTGTTCATGCAAGGGAGGATACTTTTTTTCCTTGAGAAATGCATCTAAAAACTCCAATACTGAGAGACAAAGCAGTCTATCCCACATTTTTGTGGGGTAAAGGCAAGAGGGTTCTTTTTTGCAAAGAATGCGAATGATCTCTCCATGGACTTCACAAGCAAATATTAGAGAGGCGTCCCAGTTTATTGTTTTATGTCAAAGACAGACAGAGTAAAGCAAATGTAGCAAAGACTGTTCGGTATGAGATGCATACCTAGTCCATATTTAATGTAGTGAAGACAATCAACTATTAAGTAGCAATTTGAATTATAATATGCACAGGTTACCGTACAACGTACATAGTCTACTCTACGCAGCCTAGTATATGTATGGTGGTATGGATGGTATGGATGAAAGCGAGCGGATGGAATCGCCCACAATGCAAGACAGCACAAATCCAATACCTTTGAATAGACAAGGATACAAACACAATGGACACAAGGAATTGACACTCACTTCTGCTGATTATGGCAAAATCACAATCACAAAGATGCATAGGAGAATAAGGAGAGACGAAGCAGCCTGACCTGCGGATATCTCCATTGCAGGTGCGCCACTCTATACCAAACTGATTTGGCATTAGCGTATGCGTGCTTTTAAACTCTGCTATGCGCTTTCTCAAATGTGTGTGGCCAAAACAGCAATGTTGGGGAAAGCGTGCCAACATGCCCATGATCACACCTCTAGGGCTCCATTTTCGTCACTGCTAAACCCCTTATCCCTAAACTTCTTTGCCTATTTTTACTATTTTGAAAAACATTTTTGAATAGTTAAAATGGCCTATACAAGCTCAAAACGTGTCAATGTAGATTGGCAAGTTGAACTATTCAACTGACAAAAATGTGTGACAAAAATGGAGCCCCTAGTGTCAGTCAGCATAATGGGTAGCGGGTAATTCTGGACCAACATACCATTTAGGGACAGCGCAAGCTGCTACTGTATACCTGTAATTTGCGAGCAGCGGATGACTTGCAGGCAGTGTCGTGGGTAAAGGCACTTAAAGCAGGGACGAAAATGGCCCTTAGTATCTTACTAACAGCATGATGCCTCCAACCCCACACCGTCCACAGGCTGCGCCAGCCATGTTTCATGTATTGACAGTTTCCTTACATACTGTAGATTGACGTTTTGCTGTTGTCAACTTGTGATTTAGATAAACGTACAAGTTTAACAAAATGACAAGTTTATGTTTCAAAGGGAGAAGTGAATTGTGCTGTAGAGAGCACAGAGCCAGCTATCTAGTACGAATGGTCTGTCTCAATGTGGTCAGTGCCACTGCACACACATACGTGCACAGACTGCACACACTTCCTCACTCTCTCTTCATCCGATTTTTGATTACTGTATTATGTACATGGCTGTGCTTTTACTGAAAGAATAACTAAAGAAAACAGATGTATTTCGTTTTTAATTCTTATTTAGATTTTCTTTGAGCACATTCAGAAAAGCATCTGGCGACTCCCAGGTTGACAACCACTGGCCTATACAATACAATACAGTAGGTATTTTTAACAGCTGGATAATTGAGTGAGTTTTCTTGGACACCACTTGCTGATCTCACTGTCACAGCAACAGGAGTTGCATTAAAATGTTTCAAGAACACATGCTGTTTAAATTGCTTCAGGGCTCATCAACGAGACTGGAGCAGCGGAGGGAGAGTTTAACCCCTGACCAACAGCTGGACAGATCATGAGGAAATCAACTTCGTAGTTTGCCTCAGCTTGCCTTCGATATCATATCTCAGCATAAGTACATAATTATTATGGTGCATTATCGTAGCATCTGCAGTCTAAAACTGGGGCAAAAGCAGAATGGCTTAACGGAGACAGACTGAATGATTAATATCACATAGGATACATACATTTTTCAAACCATAGTGTGAAGACCAATTTGCATGGTGATGAAAAGCAATGAATATATAATTCTCCAAAAGTTATTGATTGTGTGACAATTTGTAATTGTCAATTAATCAAGTTTTTAGCATTACAAAGGATGTGATATGACAAGAATACTGCTGGCCTCTTAACAACAGTTAAGGAGTAGTGCATAGTTTGCCAACATTATTAGCCAACATTATTATATGGCTGATAGGCTAATAATAATAGCCTTGTGTCATTAATCTGTCCATCCCAGAGTCATGTTAGATATCAGCATGAGAAATGGATCAGGTGCATTGTGCAACTAACAACATACCTAAATAAGACACCCAAGCATTAGTTAATCATACTACACATTTACTACAAGGGTTATTCTAGCTGGTAGTAGGTGAGGTTATTATAGCAGAAACCAGGTAAACTGAAAGAGTAACTGGAAATATTGGCAATGCAAAAACATCCACCTCTATGGTGCCTTAACCTAACAACATTTCCAACTAAATGCGTGTATTTATTATAATGAAGAGTTGCAAATTAACCAAGCTATTTGGATTTTTATTTTATTGTCTTATTTTTGTGCCTAATTGGTTAACCATTGAGCATAAGGCATCCATTGCTCCATATAAACCATGCCTGTGGGAAAATTGTGGCAGAGCATTTGGGCATGTTAACGGTCAAAAAAAAAAGAAAAGGGGAAAAAAAGAGAAAAGATCCAATAGCATTCACGCGTCTCTTGGAAGGAAGCCCACCTGCTGTTTTTTTGCTTCCAAATTCTGCTGAGCCGGAAGATGTGTCTGCAGAAGCAAATTATTAAATGGTATTTCTCAATCCCGTGGGCTGTCGGCAGCCCCGCAACAAATAGAATTTCCCAATATAATGATTACTGGAGGGAAGGCAAGAAAGGGAGTGATGTGAGGTAAATGGGGACCATGCCGCAAACAAGGAGGCTAAACCGCCTGACAAATATTGCATCCGTGAGTTATCCCTCCTAATGTCAACCGAGCACCAATTTGACTGATAATCAAGGCCCGCTCTAACACAAACGTTGCCCAACGGAAAGGAATCATTTGTATGGGGAGACAGTAAGAGTTCAATAGACTTTCTGTCATCGACTCTAACGGCTGATAAAATGCACAAGGCAGCAGGGCGAAAGGGAGCCATTTGCAGAGTTGACAGATTCCATCATGGATGACTTTAGCATACCTGAGTGCTGCTCTTTCGCTGCCTTCTGCGTGCCCTCTGCGAGTGAGAGGGGTGATGAATCAGGCTTTATGGGCCTTCAAGATGCCAGAGAGGCCAATCTGTGCGAAGGGCTGTTAAAATCCAACATAACTTGACCAGGCCCTTTTAACAAGCTCTAAGGCATAGCACACCCACGTAACAGACTGCACATTTGTATCTTTCTCTAACATACTTGAGCCTGATAAGCTGCCCGCAGAGTTCCTGAATAACAAACTTGGTTGCAAATGCAGCTCAGCTGACCGCATGGAGCTGATATTTCTCTCGTGGACTGAGTTCATGCTCTGCCCTGACTCTTTGCCTAACTCTTCATTGGTGCCTCCAAGTGGTGGAAGAACATGATCCCAGGTTAAATTATGGTGGGTTTACGTAGGCGCCTTTATCCAAGGCGCCTACAGAGGTCGGGGTTCGATCCCTGGCCGGGTCATACTGTAAAAATGGGACCCAGTGCCTCCTTGCCTGGCACTAAGCATCAAGGGTTGGATTGGGGGTTAGATCAACTGCAAATGATTCCCGAGCGCAGCACGGCTGCGGCTCACCTCTCCAAGAGATGGGTCAAATGTGGAGAGCAGATCTTGCATAGAGCAATGTATGTGACAAATATAGTAGGACGTTAACCTTAACCCCTGAGCCACTGCCACCCACGTAAAACCAATGATCAGCTGTAGGGCTGGGCAATTATGGACCCAATACCTCAATGTCGCTAAGGTGATGATAATATGCATTGTGATCATATTCATACCAGACAATATCTACACTATCAATTTATTGCTCAGCCCAGTTGGCAGTTTGCTGCCAACTAATATAAAGTCAAAATGACAGATATTATAATAAGAAAATAAATATATTAAATAAATAAAAGAAGATAATCAAATTACACATCTTTATCCCTGGTTTCTATTACACTGACTAGGACAGGATCAACATAATGCGCCACCTTATTGTTTCTCTATTATCTGCAGCTGATGAGCTGATCCCTTTGATGCTGTGTCCCCTTTCATCATTACAAAGCACTGCAGGCAAACAAAAATGCACGCACACATCAAAAAGTTGTGAATATAAAAAAATAAGGACAAAATAAGAGTTCAACAAGGAATTAATCTAACACAGAGAACCAAGCATTATAAATCTAGTAAATTGCTCAGCTAAAAATATGACATTATAATGATGATGCAGTTTTTGCTTGGGAATTTGTGAATATAATTTGTTAACCATGTACTGGCAGCAGTAGAAGTAGTATTGTTCTATTGGGTACCTCTCTCTCAAACACCATTCACAACAATTCAGTGGACAATGACATTCAAGGAAGCATAGACACACATAGGTGACTACAAATTCACGCCCACAATTGAGACAGCGGCACCACTTCTGGTCCGGGAAAAAGTATTCTAATAAAGTGTTCCATAGGAGCCGTCCTAGTGTAGTGGTTAGAGCATTATGCCTTTCATGCGGAAGGTTGTGGGTTTGAACCCTGCCTGGGGTCGACGTGAGCAAGGGCATGATGTGTTCACAACGGCTTCCTAACGCCAAATCAAATGGGTTCAGATCTGAGCCAAGACTCCTGAGGAGGCGCGCCTGAAGCCTGTCCTGGACGATCGGTATCCAGACTTCAAAACAAATCCATCCAATAAAGTGCTCCATATGTTTGATTTGGCCTTTTTAATGACACATACCTACCATCTCAATATACAAGCCACGATACTAGCCAATATACACCAATATACACCAACAGTGCTAGTATCGAAAATATAAAGTTAAAGTGGCCGCATAGTATACCTTGAGGTTTTCAATACCCAGATTTGTGTTTCTTTTTATTAATAGGCTATTTATTTTTTGGAAAATTATGCAAACAGCTTCTTGCAAGGCTAATTATTAATACTAACCTGGAAAATTCACTAGGACTAGGTATAGTTCAAAATATCGGGATGTCACTGCTCCATTTAGTTACATTCAGCCAAGATACAACAACAGTGAAACACACACGTTTTAATGTATCTTTTCTATTGAGAAAACAAGAAGATATGTTGACAAAGACAATCCATACATTTGGAAACATTTTTATTCAAATCAATATAGTCTTCAAATGCAGTACAGTACACTGTTCTCCCAGACCAGAAGTGGTGGTTCTGTCTCAATTGTGGGCGCAATTTTGTAAGCGTCTGTGTGTCTCTATAAGGCTTTAGGTTCTGCAAAATACCCCACAAGAATATACATTTTCCTCCAACATAAAAGTCTAGAAATCTAGGTATTTCGCACGAGTAGTATCAAAGGCATGATTGATTGGAATATTTCCTGTGGGATCTACCAAAACACTAAGGGTGATGCCTATGATTGATTGCAGTTCAGATTGCAAGGTTCATCACAAAAACAAAACCAAAACCAAACAATGCACTCCCAACTTTCATGAAAAGCCATATCGGTAGTGGTAGCATCAGCTCTGTAGACGTCATCAAATTTTTGTAGACTCGTTCACATAAAAGGCTATTTTGGACAGGATGTTTTGAACACTCCGTTTAAAACCTGCAGCCTTAACGAGACACAAATTGTTTAGGCACCAAGCACTACAAGCTCATAATATAGTACAGACAGGTAGTCACAATAACAGCCAACAGGCACACCACTACTCCAATTATGTCTCATATTCTAATTTAGGCTGTTGGACTTTTGGATATCTTGCATGTACAGCTGCAAGGACGTAAATCGTAAAGAGTTTGCACATAGTTGTAATGCAAAGCCTGCAGAGTTATCAGTCAGTGGAGAAATAATTCAGGCCTACATTTGATGCTTAATTTACTCTCCGTGAGCATGTAGATTGATATTTATTAGGCTATTCCTGAGACACCATCGCAGGACCAAGTATGGGCCAGGTTTGTCTGCACATGGTCATTCAAAATCTGAGAGGGCTTTATCTGATTATCAGACTAACTGTGCACAGCGCTTGTGAACACAATTAATGCAGATAATCCAACCTTGTTGCGACCGCAGGTCGCAGTTACTATGAAAACGTGCAATTCTCGTTAGTCAGTCTGTCACCCCATGACCATATATGGTCATGCCTTGTAACATCCCATGACATATGAGGGATCAATATTAAGCCCATATGAGGGAATGCCCATATATGGAGATCCCTGATGTCATCAATATTGGCCAGCAGCTGTACATCTGACTTCAAGCCCTTAGATCTCCATATATGTAGCTGACCTTTTATGACATTCCATTATGTTGATCTTTCCCCATCCATCCTTCCTCTTCGATGTCTGATACCTGTACATTCAAACCCTGTACACTCAAGATATGCTCCATATATGGGCAGTACAGAATTCATTCTATATGTTGATCTGACCCCTCCATGCCAAAGCGCCAACGCTCGCCCAGCAGAGTGCCAGAGAGAGTGATGCACAACAATGTTAACGCCACCTGGTCTGAGCTATACATCCAATGCTCTCCCACCGTTGTCTTCCTGCAGAATATGAACGTGTGTGTGTGTGTGTGTGTGTGTGTGTGTGTGTGTGTGTGTGTGTGCGAAACGCGCACGTTTCACCAGTGGCCTGGCAATCATAGGGAATAACACAGGTCCATGATTGCACGCTGCCCTTGAACAAATCTATTCCCAGTTGAGCTCAAAACAGCCCGAGGCCCTGTACGCTGAACTCTGTATTTTTCCTGTATACATTCTGCTATAGTTGGCCACGAAACATGAGAAAACGAAGAGACCTACTGGTGTTTATAGCATTGAGTTACAGCACGACAATCATAACAATATGCTCAATACAGTTACAGAAAACTGTTGAGGTTCATAAACCAGCTGCCGTAGCAGCACACTACACCACACCTGCAGAACCATTGTAGATTTTTAAAATATTTATTTGGAATTACTTAGATTAGATACTTAATTTGTCACTTTAATATATTGTTCAAAACCACAGGTCTTCACCGCGTCTTTAAAGAGGTATTTTTCCTATTTTCATTCACAGAGCTTTTGTTTTTTTTTCTTTGTTTTTGTTTCTTGAATGCTTTAGATCTTTGTCTTGTTAAATGTCACTGACAGGTTTGACATGCCTTAAGTTAGCTGCATCTGTCCTGCTGTCATGCTGTGTTTGTAAAAAGCTTATATTTCCTGGAGTTAAGGGGAAAGGAGGCAAAGTCTGACAGGAGACAAGGGTCTTTAACAAATACAAACCCACGAATGCGTAAAGCCATTGTGGCGTGAAAACAAAATAAGTCTGGCTCTTCATTGAAAGTGGCACATTTCTCTGAAAGTAAAGAGGATATCATTGTATTCATTCACCCTTCATCTCCAGTGTACTTCATTGCCCTGGGTTCAAACTTACCGCATAGCTTTTAGCCAAAGATCTATGCAGCGATTTAGCATTATTGAGATTATGCTTACTGAGGAATCCGTGTGCCCATGTAGAGTCAAAGTTCCCAGAATAATCCATCTAGTGATGAATTGCCTCCAGTATTGCAGGGTGAACTTTTGGTAACTGGATGGACTTTTAAAGTGATGCATTGGCTACATTGGCTACTACATGCTGTGACCACGTTGCATGGATATTGATTGATGTAGCTCAGTACCGCGATCGCTGTCTTACATGGCAGCAGACCAGCCCGGCAGAAATCCCGTGGATTTCTCTGTCTCAAGCTGGTTTAACTCATCAGCAGAATAGAATTCTCACGGGAGAGCACAGGAGCATAGGAACTGGGGATGGTGGGGTGTGTGTGTGTGTGTGTGTGTGTGTGTGTGTGTGTGTGTGTGTGTGTGTGTGTGTGTGTGTGTGTGTGTGTGTGTGTGT
>OOFJ01012308.1:0-12025 GCA_900323375.1 Benthosema glaciale | reverse complement strand
CTTGGTCTGCTCCGGGGTCTCCTCCCAGTGGGAAGTGCCTCGAGGACCTCCCTATGGAGACGCCCGAGAAGCATCGTAACCAGATGCCCGAACCACCTGACAGTGTGGTATAGTAGTACACTACAGTACGCACCGTACGAGTACAGTACAGCACAGTGTACAGTACAGTATGAGTAGTTCAGTATGTATAGTTGCACCGCTCAGCTCACACGAGTGATTATTTAATTTAGTTTTATTTAGTTTTATTTCTTTTTTGCGCTAGACGTGAGACCGGTCAAGCTTCTAGTTGAAACAATGAAAGTATTAAAAAGTGCTTTTTCAAACTGTCTACCTAAAGCAGCTAACATCACCACATCTCCCACGCTAATGCAAGTAACTGACAATATATAAAGTCACAATACCAACTTTGATGAGTCAGTATTGCATTGTTTTAAAAATATTTATTTTCTTAATTTCATGCAAAATTTATATTTTTCATTTCCTGAAAGATAAAACATTTTTGGAGTTAGGAGGTTTCTCCCTGACAGCAGAGATATACTGTACATAGCAACAACTACCCAAAAAGGGGTTCTGATCCTAAATGGGTTAAAAGAGGGGGGAATAAATTAATAATCATGTGCCGTCCTCCATTTTCATAGCTACAAAGCCCAGGCACAACAGGCATGTTGGCTGATTACCACCATATGAGCAACGACCGGTCAACTCCACCAGGCCAGCATGATGGGAACATAACAGAAGGTCCTCAAGGCCAACGGGCACCTGTACCAGGCCAACATGAGAGAAGCGTCACAGAAGGTCCTCAAGACCAAAGGGCACCTCCACCAAGCCAGCATGAGAAAAGCGTCACAGAAGGACCTCAAGGCCAACGGCCACCTCCACCAGGCCAACATGGTGGAAATGTCTCAGAAGGACCTCGAGGCCAACGGACACCTGTACCAGGCCAGCATGACTTCAAAGAAGAACAGCAAGACAGACGTGTTGACAACCAACGTAGGCAACCACAGGAAGCTCGCAGACAGTTGCGAGACAGGGACAAGCGAGGGCAGTTGCAGGATGATAGAAGCCACGGGCATCACTTCAGTTTACATGATGACACAGAGTCAGCCGAGAGTCAGCCGGACTCGGGTGAAGAATGGCAACCGATGAGGGGGCCGAGGCCACCGAGCAGAAGTACTCCATTCCTAGATAGTAAGTAGTAGAAGACTTGTATCTATGCAAGTGATGTGTTTGATGATGATGTAGGCTATGTATTTAATATGACAGCAGATGCATGGCAACTATGTAAGTACGTGTACAAGCAGAGAGTGCAAGTACTGTGGTCGGCTGCATTTTACATGGTATGTTTGTATGGTATGTATGCCTCAGTGGTCCCTAATTGGCTGTTGATGGTGAAGTAGTTAAGATATGTTTCAATGTTATTGGATGTTGATGGTGATGTAACTAGGGTATGTTTTAAGGTTGGTATAAGGTCAATAACAGGTCTAAATGATTTAGAACAGCAGTTATATTAGACATTAGTTAGTTGCAGTACTTGCACGCTCTGCTTGCGCACAAGTAGGCCATGTATGGCTTACTTGTGTGCAAGTCACCTCGATAGTGTGCATTTCTAGTTCTAAACCAGCGGTTTCCCAAACAGACCTAACTGTTGTGTCATGGGATTTTATAACACACACAACACTTTATTATTGCAAAATGTACTGAACTATATGCACAAGGTTATGAATTGTGAATTTTGAATCAGTATGCACACTCATTTCATGTCGTCAAGCCATGGATTCCTCTGATACAGACGTGGAAGAATGGACACCGATGAGGGACTCATCAAGAAGCAGATGTTCTTCTATAGTCCAAGATGCCAGTGGTGAGAAGCTATACATTTTTGTCATTTCTTTTAGATTAAATGAATGTATTTGTATTGTATCTATGCATATGATGTATTTAATGGTGATGTTGCCTATGTATTTACTATGACAGTAGATGCATGGTAACTATTTAACTATGTATCTCTGCATTTGATGTTTTACATATTGTAAGTCACTCTGGATGAGACCTTCTGCTAAATGTCTAAATTGTGAATTGATTTGATTTTGTGTACATCATATTTACCAAACTACCATAATTGTACTGTTATTTCAGACACAGAGTTGGAGGTGCCACGGCCAACGTCTAGATTACCATCTGTTGGCAGTGAAAATAGAGGTAAGAACAAAACAATAAGTCAATGAATGAAGTTGATACAATGGAACAAAACATTGTGTAATAGCTGTTTGTCAAACGAGTGGACAAATACATATCTGTTTGAGACCTATTTGTTCAATGCTTGTATAATTTACAAAGCTAAAAACCCACACGAATACAATTACAAAAGGTATTTAATGAAAATTATTTCTATAATTTGCAGGTCCAACACAGCAACAAAGTGCGGACAACGTTGGGGGAGGTGCACATAGCACAGCTGCAGAGGATGGGTGTGATGGCGAGCCCGGTGGCAGTCATCCAACTGAAGATCCTGAGTGGTCTGAAACCAACTGGTTTCCAAAGAACATTCGTTTCACTGTAAAGCCTGGACTTATCAATGGTGCTGCTGCTCTTGATTCAGACAAACCAATTGACTTTCTTGAGCTATACCTGACTGATGAGCTGCTCGAGCATTTGGTTGTTCAGACTAACAACTATGCAAAGATGTTCAATAAAACTGTCACATTCGGTAGAAATCCACATTCTAGAGCTCATGCATGGAAACCTGTTACAGTTTCAGAACTAAAATACTTCCTAGGGCTCTTCTTTCTCACTGGTATCATTGGTAAGCCTGAGGTAGAGCATTATTGGTCTACAGATGAATTATTGGCTAGCCCCTACTTCAACAGGACCATGCCTCGCAACAGGTATGAAATTATATGGAGATTTCTTCAGTTCAGTGATGGCACATTAGACAATGGTACTGACAGGCTGTACAAGATCCGCCCTGTCTTAGATTACTTACTCTCCAAATTCCGTGAAATGTTTCAACCAAACACAAACATTTGCATTGATGAAGGTATGTTTCTGTGGCGTGGGCGCCTAAGCTTCAGAGTGTACAATCCCCAAAAACCTACTAAATATGGCATAAAATCCTACATCCTGTGTGATTCTGAGACAGGGTATTGTTTCAACATGAAGCCCTACGGTGGAGAAGGCGCTCCCATAGTTGACACAGTCGTCTTCCTTCTTGATCGCCTAGTAGGTTGTGGCTATAGATTGTTCATTGATAACTTTTACAATTCTGTAGCACTGTGTAAGACTCTACTTGATCTGAAAACGCATGTCTGTGGCACACTAAGAAAGAATCGAGGCGAACCAGCAGCGATTCGACAGGTTAAAAAATCTGACTTGAGATGTGGGGAAACAATCATGCGTCACAATGACAGCGTGATGGTCTTGGCATGGCAGGACCATGCCATAGTGAAAATGGTTTCAACATTCCACCAGAACGAGATGACTAAAGTTCTGGAATGGCAGAGAGGCAAGACGCATAAAGTGCCAAAACAGAAGCCTGTTTGCATTGTAGAATACAATAAGTCAATGAATGGAGTAGATAGATTGGACCAAAACATTGTGTGCTACCCTTTTGTCAGGAGAACCACGAATTGGGCAAGGAAATTTGTAGCCTACATGTTTGAAATTACTTTGCACAATGCTTTTATCCTTTACAAAGTTAAAAACCCACAGGGCAAATGTAAATGTCTTCTCTCATTCATGCTAAGTGTCATACATTCATGGGCGGGCCGGACAGGTGATGACCTTGCACCCAAACATAGGATATCGCGTGGTGACCCTATGAGCAGGCTGGATAAAAAAGGAGCAGCCCATGAACTTGTTCGGATCCCATCCTCCGCCTCCACACAGCAGACTCCCAAAAAGCAATGCAGGGTTTGCAAAAGGAAGTCGCTGAGGAGTGACACGAGGTACTGGTGTAAAAGCTGTTGTATCCCCTTACACCACGGGAAATGTCACACACTGTACCACTCAAGAAAAAACTATTGGAAGTGAAACAGCAATGTTAATGTCTGTTCAAGAGCACATTCTCAGTGAAATTGTCAAATTGCATTTTCTCTTGCTTTCTGTGTTTTTGGTGGGGAAAAAACCTATATTCAACTGCCAATAACTGAAGAACGGAACTTGGCAGAAACACACTTTGTTTTCCCCCTGATTAACTCTTTTTAGCCATCTCTGTATATATGCGTACCCCCACCTATTAGATGCCAACTCCGTATATATCTGTACCACCCCGCCTTTATGCCATATATGAAGCAGTTGATCCGAAAATAACCTTTTAATGGACGGGAGGCAAAATCTTCTGACGCTAATATCTCTTCTAACCAAATATTGTGTTTTTGATGGCCCATTGCAGTCCCGCACTAGTCGCAGTAGAATAAATCATGCCTCGGGTGGTCACCGATCCTCCCGCGGGTGTTTTGGTTAGATGCTATGCTATCTGCACAATCAAGATGGAGTCTTGTGTCACCTTGAAATGGGCTCTAAAGCTGAGCACACCGATTTACTGGTTCCAACTGGGCTCTCATAGTGTTAACATTGGTCCGCTTGCTAGGCAACGCCTCCGTCACCACAGCACTAGGAATTTGGCAAACGGCCCGGCCCCATTGACGATATTCAGACCGCGGCCATATTGCCAGCAGCAAGGTACCCTCTAGGTGCAACTTCCCATAGCCCATTCATCCAAACAGAAAGGTCCTATCTGATTATATTAATCAACATCAAACTCACCAATATTGCAGCAGTAAGGAAAGCTTGAATTCCCCTCTTTCTAGTAGACATGTTATGACCTACTGTACTTCCTGTCAATAAATACCTTACAGGTGATTTATTTTCTAAGTGTCAGAGTTTGGAAGCGCTCGTTATCTGTAAAGCAACCTCTTGCTGCCTCCTGCATTATGTGCAAATTCAAAACAGGTGGTACACTGTTGAGTTGAGTGATATCCAACAAGCACTCCCAAACTCGGTGTTGGGTGAAATCAACCCTTAACGCCTTCTTACAGATATAAAGTAGCTTTCTGACAGATATAAAGCAGCTTTCTGACAGAAGATGCCTTCTGACAGAAATATGTTTAGCCTAGCCCTGCAGTGAAGAAGACTCTAGAAAAGCAATCCAGCAGCCAGCTCGTAGCATGGCTCATAAGGCAATAGTCTTTCAATCCAATGGGTTGAGTGGGTTTGAATCCTGCTCATGCCATTGTTTTTGTGCATGCCGCAAGCAACTTTTTTTTTGCGGATAAAGTGAAGTTTGCTTTGGTCCGACATGTGTTGCAACGTGTTAGGTTAAGGTTAGGTTTGGGGTTGGGGTAGGGTTAGTAATAGTAATGTCTGACATAGCCTGCTACTAACCCTAGCCCAAACCCCAAACCTAACCTTAAAACCGCAAGCATGTCAAAACACTAGCAGACGTTTTCTGTCAGAAAGCTACTTTATATAGGAAGTAGCTCACAACATGTCTAAGGTGGACTTTCATGAAACAAAAACTTTACAGATTGAAAGAGGATAATTCAAGCTTACCGTACAGCTGCAAGATTGGTAAGTTTGACATTGTTAATATAATTAGATAGGACTTTTCTGTTCGGATGAATGGGCTGTCAGTGCGAAGTTGCACCTAGGGGGTACCTTGCTGGAAAGATGGCCACGGTCTGAATAAGGTCAATAGACCTTTGTTCAAAGCCGCATAACTCTGGAAATATCACTATTGGTGATCGGCATCAATCCAAGGTTCGGATGTAATTTCTGATTTTGTACGGCTCCCGACATAACGTTAACGTTTCTGGCGAAACATAAACAGCATGACCTAATGCTAAAAATAGCAGATCGTTACAATGGTGGTCTCGAGGCCGGGAAACCATGTAGAAATACATGGAACGATTTGCGAGGGCAATGGGACTGAACCTCTGGCGTGTACGGACCGACCCTGTAGGGCGACCATTTGGGCGAGCTTTCTTAGCGATCCATGATGACTGTGTGTTGAGGCGAGCATTCTGGTATTCAAACTTTATATTTGTATGTCATTCAAAATGTTCAATGAATTGAGTATGAAGGACGCAATGGAAACAAGGCAATAGGCTTCCTTGGGTTTAAATCCTCTGGTAGACCTTGTATTGAACTGTCCTTTCCTGTGCCTTTGTATGCAAACTGTTAATAAAGTATTCAATGAATCAATCAATCCATCAATCTGTGTGAACACTCCACCCACAGGCAGTGTAGTCCGGCAGGGGGCGCAGAGTAAGACATTTGATGTATCAAAATATTGTCTATATATACATACATGCATGAATCCACCTGCTGACCGGCTGTCAGCATTCCGCTGTTTTTATACAGGGGGTTATATGTGACCATATACAGTATACCTCTGTATTCAATACAAAAATAAATGTCTTGGTTTCAGAAATTTAGTTTTCTATAACTTTTATTATTGAAACGTAATACATGGGCCTAGTGTATGACATTTAAAATGGTTGCAAAAAAAAAGTTAAATGTTTTTGTTTAGTGAAATTTGCATAATTATAAACGTTCAACAGGTCGTGTATGCAATTATACTGCAGGGTATTTAGATTTTTTTAAACATCATTCATTGAATATGCTAAAGAGAATAAACCTTTTCTCTAGTTCAGGGGTTCCCAAACTGTTGTGTGCCTTCTAGGTTGTGCATGACATGATAAGGCTAATGGTGGTGCTATGGTTTTATTTTAAATATACCGGTACTAGTAACCAGTAAGAAGCTCTGAGGGCGAGAGGAGGCTGAGGTTGCGCTGAAACAACAGAGCTTCTTAATACAGCACAGTTGAGAAGCAGGAGTTAAAAAACTATTAATCTGGTATCAGTGAAGTCAGATATAGAGTTGCTGGCCGGCTCCATATATGCAGATCTAGTATGTCAAACCATGTATCCAGGGTTTGATGAGGTCAGTGTTGTGATCTTTATATGAGATCCAGGTGATGCTAGTCAGCTCCACATATGGAGATCCATGTGTTGTACCAACTAGGTTCATTTTCTACTCGGTCTGTGTCTCAGAGGGCTGTGGGCAGTTGTTTCTGAACTGCCCACTGAACCGTCCACCAGTGACATCATCGATAGGGAATCCAAGCTAATAGAAACTGCAGGCTTTCTATTCCTGAAAGGTTGCAATGCGATAATGGAAGGCATTATTCTCATGATAATAAAAATCTAAATATATATTTTTTTTAAAAGTGAGGGGTGCTATTATCATCTTACAACATCGATTTCAACATAATGTTTGTTTAAGCAACGAGTTCTAATGTTTGTTTTTTGCCTCAAAACAAACATTAGATTTGTCTTTATTGTCTATGGCATTTTCATAAATCGGCATAATTGAAAAACAAACATTAGAGCCATATATAGGAGGGGCTAGCGCCCTCAAAAAATATATTGTTTAAAATAAAATCTGCCTAATGATGATGTCACTGGTGGACGGGTTTCTGAACTGCCCACAGGCTCCTATGAGACACAGACCGAGTAGATTTATTTGGGGGGTATTTTATCATGAACATTAGTGAGGCCCAATTACATGAAGATAAGTTGAAAAGTGGTGAAGTGGTCCTTTAATATGGCACAGTTGAGAAGCACGAGTTAAACTACAGTATTAATCTGGTGTCAGTGAGGTCAGATGTAGATTTGCTGGCTGGCTCCATATATGCAGATGTAGCTGATGATGCAGTATTCTATCCAGGGTTTGATGAGGTCATGTGTTGTGATCTTCATATATGGATCAAGATCCAGGTGATGATAGTCACCTCCACATATGCAGATCCATGTGTTGTACCAACTTGGTTAATTTTCAAGTCTGAGTCGCGTCGTGGAAGCCACAGTGGTTGGACTGAAAACCATATATGGGGATCTAAGGGTCACAAGGCATGACCATATATGGGGGTGAGGCATGGGTGACGCAAACGGGAAATGCAGATTTAAAAATAATATCATAGTAAATGCAATGAACATATTATACCAGTAAAAAGTATATGCAGAATATATATAGAGAGAGCGATAGAGAGAGAGAGCTTGAAGGTGGACAAATAGTCAAATACATGGCCAAAGCATTTTCGGGGGTAGCCAGCCAAAAATGAGAACCCCTGCTCTGCGATCCAGGCTGGCTGATGTACAGCTTACAAGGAGTTTCTGCTCTCACATACACAACACACTATTTTCATTATGGTACAGGTTGTCTGGTAATTGGTAAATGGTAATGCTGGAGGGATTCCGCTCCCATCCATAGTCAGTGGGAGGATCAGCATTTTGAAGAGCTCATGAAGAGCTGTCCTCTCTTCACGTTTTACTTGAAGGCCATCTTGGCATTTTAGATGTTGTGTTTCTCTCTGTATCTGCCACCCATGCCTTCACCCATTGACATAACATCACCAATGCCATAGCAAGAACTAATTAATTTTGTTGCTCGGGATATCATATGATATCAACAGCAGACATATAGAAGGAACAAGAATGGAAATCATTGAAGAGAGGACTGCAGTAGCTGACGTGAATAGTGGAAATGCTCGATCTGTGAAGGCCATTAACAGGTATGTCTGTTGTTGATCGACTAGTTCCTGCTGTGACTGGATGCAACCAAGTTTCGGAACTGGAATAGGCCTAGTTGTTTTCTAATAGAGTGGTCCTCTTGAATTGAATTGTAAAGAAACATGAATCTTGAATAGTCTTGGGAAAACGTGGAAAAGTGGAAAACTGTTCAAGGTGTCAACTTCAAGTGCATGCAGCCTACAGTAAGTTTGCTTGGGGATCTAACAGTAGACATAGAAGCTGTCATATCCCAAGCAACAATAAATAATTTGTGCTTGCTATGGCATTGATGATGTTACCTCAATGACCGGTGTGTGTGTGTGAAGTCTGGAACAAAGTTTTATCTTTTTCTTTTGTTTTCTTTTTTTCCTTCTTTCAATTTCCACTTTAGCTCAGACAATGTGACACATGGAATGAATGATGTAACATAATCAGAGCATGAGGTGTGAACAAGTGCTACACTTCACTGCTAAATCAGATCAATGCACTCAGCTGGTTGTATGAATTTGAGAGTTGTAGTAAGCTGGACATGGTGAAGGCATGGATGCCAAAGACGGGGAGAAAGACAGCATCTGACATACCAAAGCTCTGCTCTCTGCCACCAACATCAGAGGCCTCCAAGGAAAACGAAGAGAGCCCATATCCAATTAATGTGCCATCTGGAGCAGGGGTGGTCAACTTTGACGATGGAGAGGGTCACAATAGTTCCATACTCACTCCAGAGGGCCACATATGCATATTTCTGTCATAGCAAAAATAGCTGATCTACAAGCTCAAAACGCATCGCACTGTGACGCATTTTGAGCTCAATCAATTCACTTAATCAATTGCCAATAGACTTATATTTAATATAATTTTACAATTGAAGTCAGTGAGGGCTGAAAGCTTCCCCATATTTGGAGCAATGCATCATTGATACGTCATACTGTAAGTGACTGAGGTCACACCCTGGCCACATAAATCATATAAATAAAATGTTTCATCTCACATCTTTTAGTTGATTTAAAAGTATTTGTATTTGTAAAAGTATTTGTAAATCTCACATCTGATAGCTCATAATAGCTTTTAGTTGTAATACCGGCTTTTAATTGTAATACTGTTCAAAGATCACTGGAAAAGATGTCTGATCTGTCGGCACTTTTCAAATATGTGGACGAACATCAGGAACTATATGTTCAGCGCCTCGCCCAATGGGTCGCAGTGCAGAGTGTGTCAGCGGTGCCTGAGAAGCGAGGGGAGATCAAGAAGATGATGGAGATGGCAGCCACTGACATCCAGAAGCTGGGGGGCACAGTGGAGATGGTGGACATTGGCAAGCAGAAGCTTCACTCTGGAGAGGAGATTCCCCTGCCCCCTATCATCCTGGGGCAACTGGGCTCAGACCCGGGCAAAAAGACTGTGTGCATCTACGGACACCTTGATGTCCAGCCGGCTAATGTGGAAGATGGCTGGGACACGGAGCCCTTTACTCTAGTGGAGAAGGACGGCAAGCTCTACGGACGAGGTTCCACGGATGACAAGGGTCCAGTGCTGGCCTTTCTGAACTGTATCGAGGCGTACCAGAAGATCCAGCAGGAGCTTCCCATCAACCTCAAGTTCATCTTCGAAGGGATGGAGGAGTCTGGATCCGAGGGCCTGGACGAACTGGTCTTCTCTCGTAAGGACACCTTCCTAAAGGACGTGGACTACATCTGCATCTCGGACAACTACTGGCTGGGCAAGAACAAACCCTGCATCACCTACGGTCTGAGAGGCATCTGCTACTTCTTCATCGAGATCCAGTGCTGCGACAAGGACCTCCACTCCGGCGTGTTCGGTGGCTCTGTTCACGAAGCCATGACCGACCTCATCGTGCTCATGGGCTCCTTGGTGAACGAGAAGGGAAAGATCTTGGTTCCGGGGCTGTACGACAACGTGGCCCCTGTTACGGACGCCGAGACGCAGCTCTACGACAAGATCGACTTCGACATGGAGGATTACTGCAAGGACGTCGGCGCCAAAAAGCTGCTGCATGACACCAAGGAGCAGATCCTGATGCACCGCTGGAGGTATCCGTGCCTCTCTCTCCACGGAATCGAGGGGGCTTTCTCGGACGGCGGGGAGAAGACCGTGATCCCCCGCAAGGTCACGGGGAAGTTCTCTGTCCGCCTCGTCCCGGACATGGACCCCAGCGTCGTGGAGAAGCAGGTCATCGGTCATCTGCAGAAGAGGTTCGCCGAGTCCGAGAGTCCCAACAAGCTGAACGTTTACATGGGCCACGGGGCCAAGGCCTGGGTGTCCGACTTCAACCACCCCCACTACATGGCGGGCCGAAAGGCCATGAAGACCGTGTTTGGCGTGGAGCCCGACCTGACCCGCGAGGGCGGAAGCATTCCGGTGACCCTGACCTTCCAGGAGGCCACGGGGCGTAACGTCATGCTGCTCCCCCTGGGCTCCTGTGACGACGGCGCTCACTCCCAGAACGAGAAGATCAACAGAAGCAACTACATTCAAGGTACCAAGATGCTCGGCGCGTACCTCTATGAGGTGTCTCAGCTGGAGTGAATGGACCAGTGCTGGCCGGGTATACTTGCAATCTTAAGTAAAATGTACTTTAATAAAGTACCAAAAGTAAAAAGTAGTCATTATGAATAGAATGTCCTGTTTCACAAGTTTTCAAATATATATGAAATTTATAATAAAAAAAGGCTTTTAAAAATACCCCTAGGGTAGATACCCTCACAAAAAAACATGCAGTAATCCTGGTCTCTAAACTGCCTCCTCCTGATAAAGTACCAAAAGTAAAAAGTAGTCATTATGTATAGGATGTCCTGTTTCACAAGTTTTCAAATATATATGAAATTTATAATAAAAAAAGGCTTTTAAAAATACCCCTAGGGTAGATACCCTCACAAAAAAACATGCAGTAATCCTGGTCTCTAAACTGCCTCCTCCTGGCCTGATGGAGGGGAAAGGAACTGGTTGCAATGTTCCTTCCATGCGCTACGTCCAACCAGGGAAACTCCCCTCTGTCAGGTGAAAAGAAGCATGCAGATTTGACTCATCATGCATTGAAGGAAGCATGAGGTCAGTCCGCTGCCCCCCCAGGTTGGCGGAGGGTGTGTAGAGCCCAGGATCACATTAGATAATTGACATAGGGGTGAAAATGGGTTACAAAATCGTGGGATACAAAAATATTTAAAAAATAAATAAAAAGAAAATAGCAGATCTACAAGCTCACAATGCATCGCATCGTGGCACAGGTTTTCAAATATATATATGACATTTATTTAAAAAAAAAAAGCTTTTAAAAATAGCAAATCTGCCTTTCTGTGTGGATTTTGCATGTTCTCCCCGTGTCCCCTAGGGTAGATACCCTCACAAAAAACATGCAGTAATCCTGGTCTCTAAACTGCCTCCCCCTGGCCAGCCGGGGCGCCTGATGGAGGGGAAAGGAACTGGTTGCAATAATGTG
>OOFJ01012280.1:0-11558 GCA_900323375.1 Benthosema glaciale | reverse complement strand
CGGACGCAGGCGCTGGGGTCAGACGGTGGCCAGGACCTCGGACAGCTGGGAAGAGTCGGACCCTTCGGAGACCGCCGCCTCCCACTCCAAGAAGCCCAGTCTGGCCAACTCCCAGGAGGAGCGCAGCAGCCACAAGGAGCAGCATGGAAACAACCGGCAAGTTCATTTAAGCCGTGTATCTCTCTGCTTGAAACGAATTGTAATTCCTTTATGTGTGTGTACTGTATATAGCCGAGTTGTCATACGGTTGTCAAGATACGTACACGCATACCTACATACACACATTCATGGGGCGGTTGTGCCTCAGGAGGTAGAGTAATAGGTCCAATGATCCGTGGGTCGGCGGTTCGAATGCCGGCTCCTCCTGTCCACATGTCGAAGTGTCCTTGGGCAAGGCACTTAACCCCACATTGCCTCCAATGGTCTGTGAATGCGGGAAGTGAGGACACTGGTGCCGACTGTTCGCTGCTTTCGTCCAGGTGGCTGTGGTTTTGAGGTTATTATTCTGTAAGCTTAGGTTTCTGGTTGAAGGACTTCAGTGTTTTGTACCATACAATTTGATGTATTAGGCATAGTTTTTGTGAGGTTAAAGTTAGGTTTACGCATATAACCACACCCACCTGGGTGAGACTCTGCTATGCTATGGGCCACATGTCTCAGGAACCGTTGGTTCCCAAAGCAACTTACCTATACTACCAGAAGGTTTTTGAATTGTGTGTTTATTGCCGCTATACAAGTCTGATTCCTCTTATATTTTCAGATCCAAAGAGCAGAAGCCGCTCTATACCTTCAGCACAGTCACCAAGCTTCCTAGTAATGTCAAGATGAGCCAAACAGACTCCAGTCTACCTGGATCTGCAGCACGACAACATTATCTCAGCCAATCACGATACCTGCCTGGTAGGTATAACTGTGACTTCAACATTTTTTGTTAGATTGCATGAGAAAGCCATAACTAGCATATCGTTGCTGGTGGAAACCTCATGTCCAAAACTTCAAATTCCAAAATAGTGCCGCTATGCGACGTGCGTTGAGCTTTTAGATCTGAGATCTTTGCTACTTTTGTGTGACATTGTGATTGTAGTATGACAAAGTAGAGCATACAATACTGTAAAACACCATCCATCCATCCATCCATCCATCTTCAACCGCTTATCCGTTGTCGGGTCGTGGGGGCTCCACCAGAGAGCTCCAGACTTCCCCCTCCCGCGCACCATTAGCGACATTCGGAAAAACATAAAAAAGTTAAAATATGGAGTTAAAGAGGTTTCTGACGGACATCAACGATATGATGAACAATGCCATAACAAATTAATAGAGTTACATAGTTGCAATTAGTGCCTCCAGAACACTCTCATCCGGCCATATATACTCACACCAAGCACATTTTTGTTGATTTATTAGGTTTGATCAACAAGAGCCAAGCTTCGTCTGCAGATAAGGAGTTGAGCGGCGCGACATTACGGGACCTGTGGGACAACTCCAACAACTCTATTAATAAACCCCTCGCTCCCATCGGAGGGGGATTATCCCTCACCAGAGCCAACCCAGGTGAGTGCTGCTACTGTGTGCATTGGTTTTATTTGGTATGTCCCACACACAGATCTGGTTCGTCTTGAGGTTTTGTGCCTGTCAAATGAAAAAAAAAATATTATGGTTTTAACACTGAATCAATATTTGATCGCTGCTACATTTCCTCTCGACTTTGAAAACAGTATGGCTAGGTGTGTGGGTGTTTTTCTTATTTATTTTTCCTTGAATCATAATTTGAATGTTCACACTATTTCTGCAAGAGCAATGCTGAGTACTGACAGAATCAGAATCCAGATTTATTGGCCTAGTATGTTTACACATACCGAGAATGTGCCTTTGATGGTCTTCATGCATTCCTTCATAGGACATAATTAGCATATCAACAAGTCACGTTTGTTTTTGTAAAGTTATACAGGAATATTATTATTATGTGTGTACAACTTTATGTACCTCTATTGCACAATATTAACAGACACTGTGCAGCTTACAGAGAAGTGGAAGATGAGTTGGCTCTAAGTTGCATCTTGTTAGCTAAATAAGGCTTGTTAGCTAATTAAAGCTTGTTAGATAAGTAAGGCTTTCCATGATGCCCATGGCTCACTCTTGGAATGCTTCTAACTCTTACACCACATAGGTTATTTATGTGTAACTTAGAGATGAGCTGGCAAAATCTCTTTTGGCAGCACAATGTAAAAGAAATCTATAAATGACGCTTTGACAGGATTAGAATGTTGTGGAAATAAATAGCAAAGTAATCTCTGGCATGCCCTGTAGCGTAAACCAGGCCTACGACTATGACAGTGTCATCTATTGACAGATGAATTGACCCTGTCCTCAAAAGGCCCTAAATGTTAATGCAGTCGCAAAGGTCTGGAGCCAAAGGACAAAGCAGTGTTTTGGGGTTGAGCAGATCGGCGTCTGCGACTTCAGAGACAGGAGACCTCTAGAATTCATTTGTCATGTAGACGTGTACAATGCAAGCCCCTGTTGTGTGCCCTCCTCTCTCTCTCTATTCTACCTCTTTACTCTTGATTTCTCCCTCTATTGCTTATTCATGGGATTAACTGTTGGTGTAAGATCAAGTGTCCCTTAAATCAGTGGTTCCCAAACTTTTCAGCCAGTGACCCACAACAGAGATTAGATCATCTCAACGTCGCTCCGCAGCACATTGTGAGCTTGTAGATGGGCTATTTTCCCTGTAATTCTTAAATATTTCTTAGATTTGTCAGATTTGCTAGATGACATTACTGAAGAAAATCCTTGGATTTAATTATTTATTCATGAAATGTTTGGCTTTTTTGGGAATGTTTTTTGAAAATGTGTCCGTGACCCACAAATGGGTCCTGACCCACTGTTTGGGAAACAGCGCATACACATGTTTCGACTTGATTTGTAAAGTCACTTCTGCAAAGAACTTCTCATAAGAAATGTTGGTATTTCAATGCATCTACTGACTTCGATCTTTGCCACTATACTTAGTTGACCGCAGTGTGCTTGTATTTTTACAGAATGTTCGCCTTTATGCGGTTAATAACTATGCCCTCCTAGTCATTAACCATATAAAAGGCCAACATTCGAATGCCCCAAAACAATCCCCCCCCAAAATAAAACCAGATTTCACATTCCGGTTATTTAACATAGCTAAACAATAGACGCTGAAGCTTGCAATATTAAATCAGCATTTTTTGCTATTTTTAAGACATTTTTAAAATGTTTCTTTACACTTTCATATATTAATATTGAAAGGTTGAAAGTGATTAAATCTGTCTGTGGGTTTTATAAATAACTTTGGTTCTATTGTACGCAAGCACACAAGTTTTTTTTTCACGCATTTAACGGTTTTGGACAGATTTCTACCCAACAGTGACGATATGTTAATCAGAGAGCTTATTTGCCAGAAAAGTCAACTTATTTATGTCATCTGACTGTTTCCCTTCCACTTTTCCCTTTCTTTCCGCTATGGTGGCGCACACTCCTCTTTTGGTGGTGAGAGTAGAGGAGAGTGAATCTAAATCCACCGGTAGCCCATCAGAGAAAACTGTTGTTAAAGAGAGGATACTGGAGAAAATTGACACGTCCAAAGGTGACACATGTTTATAGATTAGTCGCCCACCCCTTAACGTGTTATCCCGATTAGCTAATCATAATGCTGTTAACTTTCAAAATGAAAGCTGCATTCATAGCGTGCCACTGTCTTGCATCGAAAACAGCTCGTCTACAGGCCATGAGCTTGTAGACCTGCTATTTTTGCATACACTTTGAAGTACTTCAAGCACTAAACTTGCAGATTCATGCCTTATATCATGCAATTTCCAAAGCATAACATTGATATGCACTTGAATAGACTTTATACCTAATTTGCTACGCGACAATAGCGATGCAAACGCACCTCTAGGAACACACACTGTAGTCCATTGTCGTTAGAAGGCCAACAGAGTGTCATGACTCCTGTAACAGACTCCAGATATACAGTGAACGAGTTAACATGTCAAAGAGACTATCTGATGAACCCTAAAACCCCAGCTGGAGATAGGATCCCAAGTACACACTTAAACCACACAACTAAGAGCTGCCATTTCAAACAGATGGTAAACGGCACTAGAACATTACTGTCTTCATGAGTTAACAATGAGGCAATTGACTAATTATATTGATAACCATCTATGGCTACTAGTGAACCGTAAAAGAAGGTGACATGTCCGAAGCTGAATTACTTAAGTCATTTTGTTTGGGTTGATAGTGATAGCACAGCATGCAAATTGCAATTTACATACCACCAAATACTAGCTCTCTTATATTTTCCTTTTTTGTATACTCCTTGCTTATAGATTATAATTATTTATTTTAGATTATTATGTTAAGAACATTATAGTTGTCTATGGTTGATTACAACTTAAAAACTCAAAGAAAAAATAAAATAAAAAACGGTTCAAGATGCACAGATGGTCACAGGCAGGTTATGTTTCCTTTCAGGGACCTTTGTGAGCACCAAGTACAACCTCTCTGGTGGCTACATCCCTTCCTTCCAGAAGAAAGAGGTGGGATCAGTGGGACAGAGGTTTCAGCTCGCCCCTCTAGCCGGCCAAAACACAAGTAAGACCACTTTCCTTCCCACGAAAGCAACAAACGCTGTACTGCTCTGTGAGCTCTCTGTACTGTACTGCAGTGCACACTAGTTCATCCCCTCACTGTTTGTCTGTTCGGGTCTGACTGTTGGCATCTCTTTCACCGTTTCCACCCTGACCTTCTATTCGCTCACTGCCACTGCATTTCTCCTCCTCTGTCTCTTCACCCTTTCAGTCAATTCTTCTTCTTCTCCTACTGACACCAAAAAAGACAAACAGAAATCTGCCAAGCCCAAGACTACATCATCTCTGAGTGAACGTACTGAAGGTAATGTGCATGTCTCTGAGTATGTACATCTGTCAACCGCTCATTTATTTTGAACTTCATTGCACAACCCTTTTGTTGCTCCATAAATATGGCACATTCTCAAATGAATGTCTATTTAAAAAGGGTTTGTGCAACAAAGTCTAACTCTTCTTCACTTGTCATTTCATTCCGTTTCATGTTCCGTCTCATTTATTACTCTTGTATTTGCCTTAATTTCTATGCTACTGTGAAACTATCTTGCCTTGCATATTAAACATGCCACTTACAGTATGCCACTTGCTTTATACCGGCTCTACTTTTTTGGTTTTCCAAAACTACTTGGAAGCTCTGGGTTCCAAGCGAGCCGAGGCGATACCAAATAGTGACTCGAAAACACTACTGATTGGTCACTGTCAGAGGGAATCATTACTAATGTTGTGTCAGAACGGACATCCCTATCTGCATGAAAGCTCCCAAACTAATATATTGTAAATGTGAAATAGACCAATATTGTGTTCTCATGTTTTTGTTGAACTGTACAGGTATAGTTTCCAGGCATTAGCTTTAACTTAAACAATGTTTAGCACTCTCCTACGCAGAGGGATTGTATGTCACTGTGAAGATCAGCTACAGTACATTGAGTCCTATCTGCAATGGAAAACTAAGTTTAGAAGCTGCGTGGATGGATTGAAAGAGACATCGCGATTTAACCACTGATCGATTCATTCATTGACATTTTCCAGACTATGACGGGTGGAGGCGGAGGTCAGACAGGACTCAGATGAAAGGGCCCAACTATTCCGCCCTGGGGAAGAACTCCGGGAACCTTCTGACACGAGCTCCGACCGTACAGCCGGTCCATGGCAGGGTGGACTGGGCATCCAAATACGGAGGCAATCGGTAGCCACGAGAGGACATGATTCAAGTAGTGGGCTTGTTGAGAGATGCCGTCTGATTGCATAATGCATACATCGTCACTAGAGACACAGAGGTCCTACTATCACTCCAATACGGAATGAATCTGTCTCCCTGATCAGATGTCTACCCTCTACCAAATTACATCATTAGTTAAGATAATGTCACAGTATCAGTAAGGTTATCTTGTACCTAGGCCATTTTCCAAGTACTGTATGCCAGAAATGCCAACCATTTTCAACTCTAAAAGTTGACAATAATTTGAAAGAAATGAGGCAACAGCAGGCCCTTTTTGTATCAAGTGTAATGGATTTCTGGAGAAATTCACAAAATTCTTTGACAATCAAGGACGTGCTTTCTATACCCTTTCTTTTGCGAAGTATGAAGTATGCTATGACATTATTATATTCAATCGAAACCAGATGGAACCATATTATGAATAAACTGGGGAAGTGCTGATGACCACCATGACGACTCCACCACACCATCATCTTGGTGGCATGTGTGTACCATGGCACGTCTGGTGCATGTCCCTGAAGCAAATGACATTGTATGACTTTTTGCAGATGCTGGCATCTTTTTGTGATGTGAGCAAACCTAATGCATGTGGGAAAACACTGCATATAGACGTGTCCTTTATCTTCACATGGAGATACGAGGGTGGTGCTGAATCCAGGCTGTTTAACCACATCATGGACCCATGTCCCTATTCTGGGGATGAACATTTTAGTGAAAATAGCAGATCTGCAAGCTCACAATTGAGCTGTTAGATCATGGGACTGTTTGTGGCAAAGTGATGGTGTACCGTGAAAAAGGTTCTTGAGAACCCCACAGCATGGAGGATGCAGTGAGAGCCAATTGTTTTACACAGACTATATGTTCTTAATATTTTATTGTAATCTTAGATCCGGTTATGTTGTTTTTTTATATTCTAGTTTTTATTGTCGGGTATTCTTTTTATTTAAGATGTCATTGGTTTACTACTGATAAAGCAAAACATTATATTTTATTCCTCCTGCGTCAACTGACCAATTTCAAGTCTCCAAGACTTGGGGACCTTCTGTATGATAGGCTTTCAAAAGGAATATTAACTGTCAATGTTTAAACTTCTTTGTATGTAAATGAGACAAATAAAACCTGACCGTTTTTATAAACATTTTACATAACATTTTAATGTGTTCTTAGCGCTTACATTTATGGGCATTAAAATACATGACATCCACTCATTATATAAACAAGATGATATTATATTTCATTCTCACTTGTTTTTGTTTGTTTTTTACAAAATATAAACAGTCCATATTTGAGGAAAATTCCCTCAGGCAGAGAGAATGAGAAGAGTGATAGTGATCCCCGGTTTGTACAACTCCACTTCCATTAGGACTGCTGCGGTTTCTGGAGCATTCCAAAGCCAAGCTTCCCCAACATTAGAAGACTGGAACAAATATGAGATTATTCACACAGACTGATATCGGCTATAAATGTATTTTGGTGCAACATTGTGTTTGGAAATGTAACAAAGGGAAATGAAAAACAGTGTTAAACTATCAAGGCCTCAGCTTCACCATACAGGTACACAAAACGTCTTTATTTGTCATTCCTGTTGTGGATTTTCCTCAGGTCATGTGTGACATGGCGAAACGGCAGCCAAATTAAGTTTTTGTACCTATGGTGTGCGGGATCTACCATTTGCAAACTGAAGCTTCTTTTGCCCAGCAGCACCCACCACTCTATAAGCGTTACCAAGGCCTGACGTAGAACACACTGTCCTTCAACCACAAAGTGTTTACCTTGCTCCACACATCAGTCCAGCTGGCATCAACTTCCGGGATCCATAAAACCTCTTTCCCATGACTGCTGACAGAGCTCCTGATGTTGCTGTGAAGATGCATAATGGACAAGTCAATGAGGAGTCAACCAACCCAGTGCACAACATTAATCCATTATAAGACCAGAGCCCCATTCTACAAATGCCCTCTAAATCAGTAGTTCTCACACTTTCTTTTTTTTTTTTTAATAGCAAATGCTAAACTCTAAAATTACACTTTTTCGGTTTTAATGGGTTAAACATGATAGGCTGCAAGAAGATACAGACAAAACATTATAATAATAATAATAATAATAATACATTTTATTTATAAGGCGCCTTTCAGGGCACTCAAGGTCGCCGTACAACAAGTAAAAACAGTCAAATCCAAAAGCAAAAATAATAATAAAAAACAAGCAAAATCAAAGTATAGATTGCAGCAGAGACAACAAGGTCAATTTAATTGTATGCCTGCCTAAACAGGTGGGTTTGGAAAGTGGTGATGGAGTCCATGTTTCTTATATCTGGGGGCAGGGCATAATGAATGATATTAGGCCACGTTGCAATAATGTCAATCTATGTAAAGCGCCTTGGATAAAGGCGCTATATAAATGCACCATTTACCACTATTCTTGATGATGTAAGAATAATAATATGTACATCTTGATGATGTACATATTCCATGGAATAATACACAACATAGTGCATAAATGAACACAGGAGATTAGAAGAAACACATTATTTTATCATATCAGCTAGGTGAGAGATATACAAGTATGTTCTTGTTTCACCAACCTAGAGATACCCAAACGTTGTTGGGGTCATTGGAGATCTGGTATGCCCCGAAGCCTGCCAGGCCACCAAAGAGAACGCCAGCAGCCATAGAGGGGACACTACCTGAAAGAAAGCCCAAAACACATGTTCAATGACAGTATGGGTAGATCAGTGATTCTCAAACATTTAAATATGGTTGCAGTGGTTAAACTAATTAGGGGACAGGTTTCACATTTTAAAACATATATATATATACACACTTGCACAGAGATGTGTCACCTTGCCAAGATTGAATTTTACTTCTATATAAAATTACAAAATCGATAAAATACATTTACGATAGTCTTGATAAAAGGCTATTTCAGTAGGTACCTAGAAAATGTCAAGATCATCGATTAAATACACATCTATGATCGATAGTCTTGATCCAAGGCTATTTCAGTTACCTCAGAATACAGCAGTTATAAAGTATTTGCATACCCTTCCTAAATCATATCAAATCCATAACTTACCTGCTTTGACATAACCAATCACTCCCCCGGATGTAATCAGGGCTGCGTACCCATATCCTACCCAATCAACAGACATGGTTGACACCTGTCAAGTGTCAACAAAACATATACAGAGCAAGTTGAGCAACGGTTCACATAGGCAGCAGGCTATAATTATAAAGAAAAGCAAATCCTTATTCATAACCCTTTGTTGTAAGTAGTAGCCTATAGTATATAGACTTACATTTGCAAATATACTTGTATTAAGGCTATCTGACTGCGTTGACACAGAGTTGTTGAACAACACTAACTGAGCAATGAGGAGAGTTGGAAACATTGTGGGCTTGTTTGTGGCCGTTATAATATAAACAACCGCCTCCTCTGATCACAAACCCAAGTCTCATATCTGGAGTCTTAAGAGTGCTTTCATGAGGGGTGTCTGTCTGGTCTGCTGTGTAAGATAACAACGCACATAGGCTACATGGCATGATGCGCCTGCTTGAATGATAATGCTCAAATGCTAGCTGTAAAACATGCAGCCATCTCTCCTCTGATGGTTTCTTTCAGCATCATATACAAGTGTTCAAATGGCACATGTAGGCTACATACATGAGCATGTTAAATCTACGCCACTGGTTGGTTAAACATCATAACCTAGTTTGACACATTACAAGTATTTAGAGAACTCAAGCTTACACAACCTTGCCGCTCGTCCAGTTTGTCCTTTGAATACTTGACTTGTTCCCCGCCGAGCAAGTATGACCGATGCACTTGAGCTTGCTAACGAAATGCCCGATGGGAAATGTAGGCATGCCGCGGTATGTAGATTGGAAATAAAAGTATGGGTTTTTCTCTATACATAATAATATTAATAACATAAGTATCTGATAGTTATATATTGTGTATGGTTAATAATATCGATGTTGTATGTCAGTCAACTCTAAACCTATGTCCCTATGTATGGTTTATTATATCCCTATTACAGAATACAGATCAGTCCAAAACCTACTACTAATAATTTGCCTATAGCCAATAATAATAATCATCATAATAATCACAATAATTGATTATTATGATGAAACACTCCTTGGGGTGTTTCTGTTTTTACAATTATTGATAAAGAACATACAAATAAAACTGCTCTTGGCGAATACATATTCATTAAATTGTAACTTTTCAACCACAAGATGGCGCCACAAGCTCAGGTAAGAGATTTCAGCCGAGCCCAGTCAGCTCATTTAGGGCAGACTACTAGACCTGTAGTCTGCGCGTTTATTGCACTTTAAAAAAACAAAAAATATCCCTTATTTCTGTCCCAAATACTTTATCCTTTATATAAGAGGAAAAGTCCAACACAATATCTGCATCGGAGATCTTGTTCTCAGCCGTGGAATGGTTAGAAAGTGATTACCATGAAATGGGTAGGATTACGCTCGGGGAGGGCGATGAAAGTTTTCATCACGAGTGACTCTTATGAAGACTAATCCCAAGGCCTATGAATAGCGTCTATCTGGGATTTGGTAAAGTGGTCGTAAACAATTTCACCATGTGCAGGGCTATATGGGACTTTAGACTGTTCATATCACATTACAGCTCAATTGGCTTATGTCAACTCTGACCACCTGTTTTCTGTGACTGGCACCGTCTTGGCACATTTATTCATTGGAATGCGCGCGGCGCACACATTCTCATTTGGTTTCAATTACACGAGGATCTATACCGGCTATTTATCTGGAGCTCATTGGTGAAGGAATAAGGGTGCTGTTCTTCTCCGCGGAAGCAGGGTGGCGCTAGAAGCCAATTTATTGCTCTCGATTTGCAGATTACCGTGAAAGGACTTCTAATCCTTTATCACTTTAACAGACACATGTTTTGTGCATTTCGCTATCCTATTCTATTCAGCCCTTCCAGGGCGTATGGGGTCCTATACTCTTGGAGTCTGGTAATCGCATCGCATGCATGACTGCTGGAAGTCAGACGAGAGGTTTAGACAGTTTAGTCATAGTAGCCTAGAGAGCAGTGAGTCTCAAACTTTTTCATTAAGGACCCCCAATTGGCCCAAATCCAAATGAAATGTATTTGGCCGCCGACCCCCGCAGGGACCCCCATTCAAGATGTGTGTTAATTGTTATATAGGCATAGACTAGTTGTGTTTCAATACAAATATATATATATGGTAGATCTACAAGCTTACAATGTGTGCTTCATAGCAAAGTGGTTACGGTTATTCTGATGCTGTTAACCGGGGACCCACTGCATGGACCCCCGCCCTTGGTCATTGCATCATGTGCTTTAGGCGATGTGAACATGTAGTTTCCTTGACGATTTTAGAACAACTTGTTCTTATAACTGCTGGATTGCGTCGCCATCAATCAATATTTGAATACTTGAGACAATATTTGACACTGACACAATAATCCAATATATACCCGAGTTTAGAATAATGCTTTGCGATGCAAATACGCACGACACTGCGCTACTATAGCCATGCATGCAGGCTTCTTAAACATTTTGGATTTTCAAGTTGGACCTCGTTTCAATAGAGTTATGCACCTAATTAGGCTAATTGTTTGTGATATGTAAATATAGGGTTATAGGCCATATACCTTTATGGCGCAATGTGGCTATGAATAATAATAATAGCCTGCTACTACTGCTGCTTAATA
>OOFJ01012263.1:1448-11946 GCA_900323375.1 Benthosema glaciale | reverse complement strand
CACGCACGCACGCACGCACGCACGCACGCACGCACGCACGCACGCACGCACGCACACACACACACACACACACACACACACACACACACACACACACACACACACACACTTATTCATTTAGTCATCTTGCCAACCCCATTTTGTCACTGACCCATTTATCTGTGCATCTGTGTTTGTTTTTACTCTGTCTGGAACATAACCCACAATCTTTGGCCTCCTATCAGTTGTGAGGGCTGGATGTGCTATTTGGTAATGCGAACCAAATATCTGACTAATTAGCAATTCCCTCACGTTGCTATACATTTTTTTCCACTCTGCATATTCCTGCCTTCCAGATAGTAATGCAATTAAGCACAAGTTGATTATTTTTTTCTACCTGAAATTGCTTAACTAGATGTAATTAGTGAGTTGTTTTGATGTGGAGAACAGAACTAAAGGAATATATCCATAAACCTAGTACGGTAACCCTAATATTAGTTGGTATCTACTGTATGTATTTATTATCTTTATAATTTTATTTATGTTGTGAAAGTCATCATTATATGGTCTATATGGTCTGCGTAGCTAAGATGATGTTATTGTGAAAACAGCAGTATAACTTCATTCACAGCAGCTCACATGCATAGTCAACCCCCTTTCCCATTAAATTGCATAGTTATATTAATAGTAAGGAGTTTTGAGAGTAAACTTGCATTGCCATGCGCATCTGTGTGAAAACTGGGTGCAGCGGGATATGCGCCACAATCACCTATGATCAGTTACAATGGAAATAAATAATTCATGCTGGAGAAAATGAGTCTAATTAGCAGGCAGTTTGGGTCCTTTGATAAAGCTGAGGACTAATTCAATGAAGGGTAGGAAGCTCTGTCATCAGTCAGCCCTGAACAGATTAGCATCTATTATGAATGAGGGACGAGAACCCAAGTGTGACCAAGTGTGACCAAGAGGCAAACTTAATAACTCCTGCAATGGGACAAACTTCCCATATCCTCCATCCCACCTCTGTCCCCCCCACACCCAGCCCCAGTCCCCCACACACTATGGTCTCTCTCTCTCTTACGCACGCACGCGCACACACACACACACACACACACACACACGTTCTCTGTCCTTCTCCCTGTCACTCCACACATGTCTCCTATCCCGCAGGCCTTTGTATGCAGGTAGAGGCGCGCTGCTGCAGTGGAATTCCTAGCTCCACTGTCTATCACTTTGACAGCTCTGGAAATGCATTCGCCATGCAGTATTTAGAGACATCCGCTGTGTTCAACACTAGATTTTAGCACAAGAGGAACTTATAACTCAACTAACTGCTCCTGGGGGCATCTACTCTCTGAACTCTTTCTAAGTTGTTGGCAACATATCCTTGAGTATAAAAAAATGATTGAGAGCATATTCATTTCATTTTAGCCATTTTCTTGCCAGATACAGACTTGATATACAGACTTGATTATAATTTATATCATAACTGATATAAATTATTTCAGTAGTTATAAGGCCACGAAGAGTGGCTCATCACAGAGGGATAATGGAGACGTGAAACTTTTGGAGCTGAGCGATGTCATATTCCTTTTCTTTTATCAGAGCTCAACACAATGAGGGCCAATTAGAACCGAGTGCAGAGCCATTGTGACAAGCAAAGGCCCTGGTGTCAGGGGGGACACGGGTGGGCGGGATCGGCCTGTCAGAAGTGCATTGAGAAAGATAACAATAAATAGCTAATAATGACACTTAATGAGCTTGATTAAGTTGATTTGTTATGGGGGGAAAATGCAGTAAAGAGTGGATGTAGGCGATGTAATGAGAGATTGATTTTAATAGATAGGACATTCTGTTGGGGCTTTGCTACATAATGGGACTAGAGGGAAAATAGTGTGAGCTACAAAGGGATGCTAAATGGATTCTCCCTGGACATATTTTAGATAATTAGATAAGACTTCATTCAACCAAGAACATGGTGAATGTTACAATGTTCACTATATTAATAAGCACAGTTGATTTTGTATCATATATTCCGTACATGGCTGTTTGTAATTTTAGTATGCATTCTCTTTTTTTCTCGCAGACAACAAGCGCAATATGTTCATGCAGTATATGAATGTCGCTAAATGCCATTATGGGAGCAGTAATGCCTGTCAGATGATTATCCTTCCCACTCAGACTTGACAGCTCCAGAATTTCTCTCATTTCATAGCATAATTGGGAATGATTGAATCAGGTTTTTTTTTTCTTCATATATACTGTTCGGTGCTTGTGAGCTCTCTTTGCTTTCCCCTGCGATGGTGGAAGTTATCAGAGCCCCTACATGTTCCTGAATGGCCCGCATAAACAAAATGCACTGGCAGACAAAGTTTCCCAGGCTTTTAATGTGCCTCTCTCTCCCAATTTTCTGTCGGAGGCGCCCGAAAGTCATATGAAGGGAAGTTTAATTAAGTAAGAACCTGTTGAGGAAGATTTCCAATCATGGTCTTCAGAATGAGCGCATTCAGTGTATTCATCTCCAGGCGATACGCTGTCTCTTTATCCAAGTGTGCACTGGAGTTCTCTAGAGGGACCCTAGTTAATTGAATACATTATAAGAGAGCGCCGGGGGCTTTATTTATTTTTCTACTTTTCTCAGACTTGTTTAAAAGAGACCAACTGCTGATGTTTGGCCCCTTCTAGAGCTTAAATGGTCTCAACACTGGGAGTTTTGTGCCGGAGCAGTAGCTTGAAAACACTGTTATTTATTCATGATGAACCCCTGAGTGAGACTAGCTTACACATTTGGCAGTCATCCAAACATGCATCTTCACCATGTGGCATATGTTCCTATTTGTAGATAGCTATAGGGTCTCATGTTGAAACACTAGTTGTGTATTGTTATTATTATTTTTGTTTTGCATTTTAGGCACTTTAACCGCATTAACCTTATTATCCCTATTCCGTGGCGACTACTCTACAAAAAAAATACCTTTAACAAAATGTCAAGGACACCCATAACTCTGTTAGTGTACAAATGGTTCCATTCGCACCCGGTTTAAATGCTATCAGTGCAATGAATGGGACATTATCACGTTTAATCAGGCCATTGAATGGTCTCATTGTTGCATTATCCGTCTACTGACCTACCAAGATCTCTGTAGCTGCATTCTGTGCGTTGATCACGGATACTGTTTTGACAGCAACCGAGGGGCACCGTCTCAAGCAAACTTGAGCAACGAGAGCACCAAGCGAGTGAGTTTCCATGACGAATCCGACATTACTAACCCTACCTCTAACCCTAACCATACGCGGAAGCCACGGGTGAGTCCGACAACGTATGTCGGACATATGGACTAACATATGCCCCCCAAAACAGTAGCTGTGATCAATGCACAGAATTGTACCTACTGAGACCTTGGTAGATCAGTAGACAGCTCCTGAGACCTTTTAATGGTCTGATTAAACGTAATAATGTCCCATTCAGTGCGTTGATAGCATTCAAACCGGGAGCTCAGAGGCCCGTAAGAGACCTACTAGTTAACTAGTACCTACAAGACCTACAAGTTGCAACCCTAAATCCTTGTCCCCTAGAGTCCCGCAATAGAGAAAGTCACAAGGGGGGGTGATGATTTACTCAAATGCGAAGGCAATTCGCGTAAGGGGCCATTTGGAGCGACACTTTGAGACCCATGGTGTAGCAGTGAGCCAACATGCACAATATCACGGTAACATCACGGTAAGACTATTGAGTCAGACTATTGGGTGTCGGACGGACTTCGGACCAAACATATGTGCCCTGCTGCTGTGCATAGGGTGGGAAAAGACTGTTTGTTGCAACTTGCATGGATGTTATTATCCATGGAACTCTTATCATGTCATACAAGTAAGCCTTGCCGAACCATGAGGCCCATAGGTCATAGCCTATCTCCTGTCCCTGTAGCGTGAGCTAGCTTGATGTACAAGTACACCCCCAGACCCGTCTTGAAACACGGACCAAGGAGTCTAATGCAGGTGTGCATTAGACTTCAAATATAATTTGTGAACAAATGATATTTTTTCAAAAGACCAATAACAGCTTGGTCTACCACAGAGCCATAGAGTAAGACAGAGTTACGACATTGAGGGGGCATTGAGGTTCAGGCCTTTGTCATTCTTCTCCAATAGAAGTCTATGTATAAGATCTGCCATTGGACTGGCCCCATGAGCGCTCAGATCAGCCGACGCAGGGAAGCTGGCAGTACCCCATTCTACAGTTACCCATGTCTCCATGATAGTCTTTGGTATGACCCAGCCGGGTCCAACGTCCCAGTCTCAGGGCAGACACTCTAACCACAAGGCCACTGAGCTGGTATACGTAAAAAATACCACATACTAAATGCTGGCTATATTATGTCAACCAAAACAAGCTGTTCGACAACAAACAACAAAAAATATACCATATCATAGAATGTTATCGGAAAGCAGCCATAAAATAGGCCTTTGTGTATTTGTGAAGAGCTGTCAGAGGAACACCATGGATCAGATTTGAACACGGACACCTCCTGGGTCACATTTGTAATCTTAACTGCTAGGGAATGTCACAACCAGACACTAAAGTTATTGTGTGAGAGCAAAGCTTTCATCTTATCTTTCAGTGGGATATGTAGGCCTACTGTAGTTTCACTATAGGAGTAGGCAACAGTGTATGTGATATACGAATTATATTATCCATCAACACATGCTATGGATTAAACTGGTGTGTGCACCCCTTGTGGTGCGCAAACACTCTCTAGTCTAGAGGGTGCGTGACATGAAATGGGTAATGGCAGTTTTATGGTGTTTTTTTCAAAAGACCAATAACAGCTTGGTCTACCACAGAGCCATAGAGTAACAGAGTTACGACATTGAGGGGCATTGAGGTTCAGGCCTTTGTCACTCTTCGCCAATAGAAGTCTATGTATAAGATCCGCCATTGGACTGGCCCCATGAGCGCTCAGATCAGCCAACGCAGGGAAGCTGGCAGTACCCCATTCTACAGTTACCCATGTCTCCATAGTAGTCTTTGGTATGACCCAGCCGGGGCCAACGTCCCACTCTCAGGGCAGACACTCTAACCACAAGGCCACTGAGCTGGTATACGTAAGAATTATATTATCCATCAACACATGCTATGGATTAAACTGGTGCGTGCACCCCTTGTGGTGGGCAAACACTCTCTAGACTAGAGGGTGCGTGACATGAAATGGGTAATGGCGGTTTTACACAAACTGCAAAATCCGGGAAATGTATACAGCAGCTGCGGGAGTTGTATACAGCAGCTGCATGTCTCTCAGTGCAGTGACATTCTGTGATAGTTTGCGATAATCATATTAGAAAATGTATAATTTTCGGCAAAATACAACAAGACGGCGTGCTGGGGGGTGCATCAGCTAGGTCAGGAGGTAACAGGGAGTGCACGGCCAAAAAGTTTGGGATCGGCCTGAGGAAACATAGAAGAAATCAATCACTCAAAGTCACCAGCATGATCCCTTAACAAGCAGACTGACTGGTGGACCTTGGGGTATTAATGTCATGCCATGTGTGAAATGCAGACAGTGGCCTTCTCCCTAGAGGGCTCCACGATCAGATCACAGGATGATACCCATTAGTCACCATGCTCTTTACCACTGCATCGCATTCATCACAGCTGGGACATGGAAAACTTACTTACAAGACCAAATTATATAGTCATTATTAACCTGGTGCATCATTCATCTTAGGGCAACAGAATGTATTTCACATTTCCCTTCAATGACGGTCAAAAACTACCATGGAACGCATATTATCTTAAATTGCGTGGAGTTGAAGAAATGGAAATCCATCTGAACATTTTATACCTCCAAAGTGTAGCATATTTATTAAACCCTTAACATTTTTCTTTTCCCTGTAAGAAAAAAGGAAACGCTGCTTTTGAAAGGTATCTTTGTTACTGAAAGGGGTCTTTGAACATCAATTGGCCACAATCCTCGTGAATATGTAAAACACTGTAATTTGAGGAGTGAGATCCCTTTTATTAGAAAAGACTAAAGAGAGACTTAAAATGAACACGGTGATCACTGATTAAGAGCGGATGTGCCAGGCATTCATATAGCAGGACTGCAGATAATGAATAAAGATTCATGCTTTAGGCCCAAATTTTAATTTTTGCACAAAATGTGGCTGATGTAGGCAGTGTTTAATCACCTTACTGACAGGAGTAACTGCTTTCATTTAACCTTGACTGAAGATCATGAATTCTAACGCATTTAATTGGATACATCATTTAACAGAATGAACAGAGCAAATTTTCGCCAATTCAAAGGCTCAGATTGACAGACAGTAGCAGTAAGACCCACCACAATTAAAACTGATCTGTATTCACTGCCCCTATCAGCCATCACTATAAGGGATGTGACTCTGTTTGATCATCTCTGCAGAGAAACTTGGCTAAACTTCACCTTGTTTTGAAAGGGCTAGACTGCAAAACTGCAGACCTCTCTCAAAACAAATTGATAAGACTACTATACCTCAAACCCAGGACTCACCTAACCCCAACTCAATTTGGCTAGGCTGGGATGGTTCAAGGTGGAAGACAGAGTATATCAATTTAATTTGCAATGGCTCTGGTCTTTAACAGACTCAGAGGAACAGTGCCCATGAATGTACCTGTCTAACTGCTACTCTTGAGTGGACATACATGATGAATGTATTCTACTATGCTGCCACCAAAATGTGGAATGTCGTACCAACAACTATCCCGATTCCCTATATCCATCCATATTCCCTATATAGCTTAAGTTAAAACTGACCTAAAACATGACTGCCTTCACAGTGTACAAATGGACTTCCATACCAGATTGTCCCCAGAGTCAAACAACACTCTCCCTCAGCGAGATGCACAGAAGAAGTCCCCCCGCCCTCTCTGTAAATATATATTTTGCTAGTCTAGCGCAGACAGACTTCATCTGCCTGCACTGCATATAGAACAGCAGTGGTATATTAGTATTGCAAAGTGAGGCTAATTTGCTGCTAGTGGTGTTAATACCGGTATGTATAGCTTTTTTGACTGTACTGCCGTAATGTTATCAAACATGTTAATAAAGTATTCAATCAATCAATCAATGGCAGAGGATGTTGAGGAATTAGGGACAGAGTGCTCAA
Organism: Benthosema glaciale; assembly: GCA_900323375.1. NCBI lineage: Eukaryota > Metazoa > Chordata > Actinopteri > Myctophiformes > Myctophidae > Benthosema > Benthosema glaciale. The sequence continues at coordinate 4,824 of OOFJ01012263.1, read as the reverse complement.
GGATGGGGACACAAAACAAGCCCCTTGGGTACCAATGCAACTAACCGCCTCTGCCTTAACAGTGAGTCAGCATCCCGACAGGCCGGTGACAGCACAAAAGACAACACTGACTAACACTGACACCATTATGTTTCTTCACATCAGTGGCTTGATTGAAATATTTCAAAATCAGGAAAATGACTTTTTCTTTTTTGAGACGTTGGAAATAATGACTTTGTCTCGTCGCTCTCTGAAGACAATTGCCCCAGCGATGTGAAAAACTGTGTCAAGTGGTACACAGTGAAATGTGCAGCAGACACTTAATTGTTTTCTTGCCTTTGACTCCAGAGAGAGCAAATTCATTCTCAGTGCCAGACATTTCCTCTGTGACTAGGCCTAACCAGCCAGTGAATGTTTGGTTAAGCAACCAGCTCCAGGGTTAAATTTCCTATTTCGCAATTACAGTTTTTTTTCTCCCCCCCTCATCAGCATAACACATTATGTGTTATTTAAATGAACATTGCTTTGGGATGTTTCTCTTAGCCAAATCCAATATTGTGGATTCTCAAAGTGGAATCATGGGAACCCCAAGGGGTAATTTAGGGAGTCTTGAGGGCATTCCCAGAAAAATATTAATAGTTTAACGTCACTGTAAATTTATTTACAAATTGCCACAATGCAAATCTAAAGTCTATGAAAATAGAAAGCTTGAAAGCTGTCCTATATGAGTACATGTGACAGGGGTTATTCATGCATGGCCCCACTGTAAAATCCTGAATGTTTATTTAACTTGAGTGTTAAAACTGACCATTATAAGTGTTAAACACTCCTGATTTTACTGCACAAGAATCATTACGGTATGTGAATAGCACGATTCTAACAGGCTATAATCCTTTTTAGTGTGTCTAGCTGTCTACCTATAAGTATCCAGAAAAGTGTAATGAAATGCATCCTCTTTTCAAAGTGTGAAACTGAGGTGACAGAATTGCGGAGGAATTTGGATTACAAAGATCTATTGAAATAAGAATAGGCCTCAAACAAAAAGGCTCTCGTCTCAAGTCTGTCCCCTTGGGAGCGATCTGTGAGAGGATGTTATAACTGGGATGACACGTTGGCTTATGCCAGCTGGAGTTGATCAACTGTGACATTTTGAAACATAAGAAAGGCCATGTTAAAGGAAATGCAGATTATGGAGACCAAATCAATTCCAGTCAAGTGTCGTTTCATTCCGCCGCACCACAATAACACAAACCACGTGTGTTGCTTTTAAGTGGTGAAAATAATCATAAGATTATAGAGTGGTCTCTGGTGCTAATTGTCTGAGAGATATTTTTCTTTGGCTTTCATTAATTCCTCTTTTGGATAGGCTACCCGAAAATGTTTTAACTAGACTTCACCAACTGGAAACATTACTTCACCATAAGTGGTAATTGGTAAAACATATATTTCTTCAGACAAAAAAAAGAAAAAAGAAAACATCTGAAATGTTTAGATGTTAAAAGTGCCTCGGAGGACCACTTAGGCTTTATTTCTGTTCCTACAAATCTGTTTGTGATCTGTTTTACAACAGATTTGCAGGCTGAACGGCTGAGGACCCATAAGGGTTTAATTCCCAAATCCATTCAACATTCAGTGATAGGCATAAAATCATCAGCCATTTTCCTAAGTCCTGGGTAGTCTTCAAGATGTGTAAACAAAAAAGCAAACAAACAATAAATACACGTTCACATAGGCTACATGTTCAACATAAAAGAGAATGTGCTCATTGATATTTTTCACACATTAAGCTTCCTTGCTTGCTGTGTCCTCTGCCATCATATAGTTGAGGTTCCTTTGGCAGTTTTTTGTAATTTGCTCTTATGGTCTAGACTCTAGCTCTAACTTATGTCATCTTTCAAATAGACTTTCATCTTGAAAAGATTACACTATAGATAACCCCAAGTATATGTGCATAGATTTGAGGGAAAGTCACTCTCCTAAGTTTCAATCATGGTTGCTTTTCTTTTTTTCCTTTTTTTAAATACAGGCCACTTCCACATCTAATGCATCTTCAACCTTTTCTTCCTTTTTGATTGATTGAATACTTTATTAGTCAAAAGTGTAAAGAGCACAGAGGTACCGTACAGTAAAACACAACACAGCCTTGTTTCCATTGTGGAACATGCCCATGATGTATTCAATTAATGAACAGAGCATAGAATATTAACACATTAATACATGTCATCAACAGATTCTGAATACTTTAATCAATGAAAAGAAATTGGGAAAAGAAGCTGAGAGCTAGCATAGCTATCACCCACTTTCCCTTCTCTATGAGCCAGCACGGCATGTCATCCTGGTTGATGGTTGATGGTGACACAGAACAGAGGAGCATGCATATAGGTGATTTCATGAGTGATTGATATTGTTGGGTTTAACATTATGATATTAAACAAATGGCCTATTCCAAAGTGTCTGGAACCAAGGGAATGGTGCATGGCTCCAAGGAGAGACACTGTTAAAGCATACATTGCATTGATTTTTAAATCATCAGAATTAGGCTATAATGCAAGTTTTTCCATCATAGGCTAATTTCGATGCAATCAGACATAGATATATCTATTGGTATGACGACAACAACAGATGAGAGCTGAGACTGGGATGTGGGAAGACATTTCTGGAATATGTGACTGTAAATATGTCATGAATGATTATGACCACTTAGTTTGTGCTTTGAAAACAATGACAATCACATTTGGCATGCATAAAATGTCCCGTTGTCAGTTTTTAAAAGGATGCCATATTTACTTTTAACTCTACAGAATGAACACCAGAAACATTTCACACATAACTTGACTTCCCAAAGCCTGAACAGAACAAGCACTTTTTCCCATGATGTTCTCTGTGAGACAGCTAGTGCACATCATCATTATGCAATGGTTATTGTTGTTGATGTCTTAAATTCACCCTCTGATTGGAATTACGTTTTTTCCCCACCCATCACTGCCATGTTTTGCTCAGATGTGAGGCCACAGATCAGACAGAAGTGGCCTAAACCATTAATATGGATCGGTCTGAGGTTATGTATTCTCCATGTGTTATGATTTGTTTGGACAGTGTTACCCAGTGTATCCACTCCATTGGAAGTCACACAGCTGTCCATTTGCCTGTGGCCTAGGATTCATGACCGGCTATGAATTGTGTGTTGTAGGTTCTGAAGGAGAGAGTTAATGAAGAAAAAATTAATGAAGCTCGTGAGCACCGCCATCTCAGGCTGTAAGCTCCTCCATGCCCCATTTATAATGTATGATCTCAATAAAAATCAATCCAATGTACCAGTCCTCACTTAAAGGTAGGACTAGATTTACACATTACAGACCCCCCCCCCCCCCACCCCCCCCACCCCACACACCACACA
>OOFJ01012210.1:2828-18329 GCA_900323375.1 Benthosema glaciale | reverse complement strand
ACACACACACACACACACACACACACACACACACACACACACACACACACACACACACACACACACACTAGACTCATCACTCCACAAATGAACAGTGAACAGTGAGTCAAAGACTGCTTTCATCTTTTATGCCGTGGACAAAATGGAACAAACTCCAGGACTCTCTGAAACTGGATAAACTGGTCTCTAATAGAGACATCTATGGTACTACAAATTATGCATTGGGTGCGTTCGGAAGTTGGGGCTGGCCGGTGTGATTCGTGTGAATGGTGTGATTGCCTGGTCGTTCGTAAATAAGGCACAGTGAGCGCACTCTGTGACGTCACCGCCCACCACACTCCCGGTGCGAATTTCCGAACGCACCCATCAGGACTGGGTCTATGTTCCTTCAGCTCTATGTTCCCACATAGGGTGGAGCCCGTGTATCTGCATTATGATGTTTCTTTTTTGTTGTTTTTTAATAGTGTTCATTACATTTTACACTTTAAAAAAATATATATATATAGTTAATTTGAGTGGTCAATGATGTCACTGACTGGCTGGTTTATAAACAGCTTCAAGTCCACACTACTTCCGTGTTGCAAAACAGTGACATCACTGTCCACTCCTTCTTTACCACAGCCTTGTTTCAGCATGTGTGTTCATGCAGCACTGCAGCAGCCAGGCCCAGCACTAAAGGCGCAACAGCAAAGCTCAGCTATTTTGTCGCGCTAATGAAACACTATGGGATTATTATGTCATGTCAACATTCAAGTACAACTATCAGAAGATGTAACCCAGGTAATTGTGCAACTCTGCAAGTTTTCCATCTGTCCATTGTCATTCATTCCTGATAGCCTGCAGACAGCCCTGCACTTATACAGACATTACAGATACAGTACGGAATGGATTGAAAGTGAAACATACACATTGATTTAAAGAGATCGCGTCGCGTCCCGCACAGTTTTTCTCTGTGGAGAATAACATGGGGTCATCTTAAAATCGTATCATATAAGTATATTGTAGTCTAAAAATAAATAAATTCAGTCATATTTGAGAACAGTCTGTTTCTAGAAAAAAAATGACGTTTTCTCAGTCAGTTGATTCTTCATATCCACATGAGTGAAACGGCCAGGATGATTTTTTTATTTTTCAAACACGGTTCTTATATGAGGCGATCCCTATGAGGATTACAAATAAAAAGTACATGAACCCATGGACTTATCGCCCTCTACCGATATAGACGTCAGACTTCGGTGCTCTCTATAACAGTGGTTTTCAACCAGTGGTCCGGGGACCACCAGTGGTCCTTAAGGGGTTTCCAGGTGGTCCTCCAGGTGGTCCTCAGCTAAATGAGAAAAGAGTTGGTAACCAAATGGACCGTTATTAGATCTTTAACTCTTGAGACCGTAGAATGAAACCAAATGAACTCTTAGGGTCCACAAGGTATTCTTTAGTTTTGGGTCTGAGAGGCCAAATGTCAAAAACCACTGAAAACCATGCTCTATAGGAGTATCTTGTAGAAATGAGAGAGAGAGAGAGAGAGAGAGAGAGAGAGAGAGAGAGAGAGAGAGAGAGAGAGAGAGAGAGAGAGAGACGGTCAAACCGCTACGGATGAGAGGACGGAAGCCAGTGAATGAGTGCATGGCTCGAGGCAATCTCTCACACTACAGGCTGTGTGCCCACATACATGTGCATGTATAGCCCAAGGAAATGAGCCGCGTGGGGACAAAGTGTTGAGAGCCCCATGCCGAGGGTCCCATGCAGAGGAGGACCCCATCCCCGCTGGGATGGCAGGTAAGACACACCGTGCACAGAGCTCACTGTCCCTATACGCTCCAACGGTGCAAGAGGAAGTGGTGGGAAACTGTGCAAAGACGCACCCACGCACGCACGGACGCACGCACACACACACGCACACACACACACACACACACACACACACACACACACACACACACACACACAGGCCTCAATGTTTTCTCAAACCACCCAGCTCTTGCTGAACCAGGCAACATTTGTCTTGGCCCTGCATGGGCACTCACTCACACACTCTCCTCTCAGGGTAAAGGGCGATTGTACAGTTTGGGAAGGGTAGGTATACTTTCACATGTAATCTGATTACCTGCTTAAAGTAACGTGGATAGTACGCAGAGATTACTTGGGATAGTATATACGCGCTTTCCGATTTGTAGGCTTTAAAGTGATTCTTACTATCGTCAAGATTTACAACCATAATCATCTACTGCTCTAAAACAGTACACGTGTAAGTTCACCCCCATTCACAAGTTACCCAAGTTATGTTTTATTCGCCGTGTTTGGTCACTTTTAAGACATACAAGGTTTTCCGCAAACACAATGGGATACGTCACACGTTTGTATCACGTGACATGGCTTCTTGGTAATCCAGTCCCAATGCAAGGCATATGGAGTGTCATGGCAACCTCCATGTCGGTCGATCTGTTCTCACTTCTTGTTGTTGATCATGGCGTTGGAATATTTTTGGACACTACGACAAGCGATTATTTAAAGGCAGACTTTCGTGAAATGGAACTGTACTGTAGGTCCACGACCAGGTGCAGTCTTCAATGGTTAGTGAAAAGACTTCCGCAGTCAAACTATTAAGATGTTTGCATATCGTTGCTGTCCAACCAACTTTTATGAGGCAGTATTGCATCGTTTTTAAATATAAGGTTTTCTTAATTTCCATTTCCTTAAAAAATTATTATTTTTCATTTCCTGAAAAAATTACATTTTGGAGTTAAATTAGGTGATTTCTTCCGAACTGCAACCATATGTAATGCAGTCATAACAAATAAACATTTTTTACATCACTGTAACAACACATTTCACCCCGTTTCGTAATGACATTACATCAATCCCATTACATTTGTACCTTCCCTCCCTGCAAGCACTTTTAAGGTGAAGCTCAGACAGGAGGATATGGAGGAGGAGGAGTGGAGCTAGCTCTCTCCAACGTCCAAACCCTGTGTGGTTGTGTCTCTCTCTGTGGGTCATGAGGGAGAACCGAGTGAGGTCTAACAGAGAATCAGAGCCCTCAGTGTGCTCAGAGACACAGGCTAACACTGGGGCCATTCACGGACAGCTCCAACGTCCACCGGGGGGGCTGGAGTGGACGGACACAACAACAACCACAACCCCGACGCAAGAGAGAGAGGGAGGGTATGCTGCTAGCCTGGGCCCGGTCTGCCTGCCTGCTGGCAGCCACAATGCAGCATGGCATCAGCTCTCATCGCTGTGCACACTGTGAGAGCGCCACAAGCCCCTGAAGTCTGCCCGGCCCCCTCTCATCCACCTAAAGTACACGCCGTAAACACATAGTTAAACGGATTACGTGCACCAGGCTTTAAATAGAAAGCCCCACACTTCTCTCTGTGATGGGGTCACGGCGGGGGAGCATGGCGGTCTGTGGAAAAAAAACAAAAACAAACAACATACAGAGCATTTACATATGCAAGGCCACACAGGTTGTACTCCCGCTCGTCTGCAATATGTCTCCGTCAGACCAAGGAGATGGATTTCTGTCTTTCTACCTCCACTCTCACAGGTAGGTCTCTTTCCTAGTCTCATAAATCATTCTAGGGAAAATGATGTATGATATTCTTAAGGTCAGAGGAGTAATTCTAGGGTCAGAGGAATATGTTTTTTTTTTTGTTAAATGTCTTGTAAGGGTCGTGCATGTGGCTCTGAACAGTATACAGTACTTCTTCTTATGAGTTATGAATGTTTCTGATGATGCATACTAGCAAAACATACTCCATAATGTATTCAGTACTCTTTTAAGGTGAAAACTTTCAAAAGTAAAGATATAATAGACATTGTTCAAAAATGTACGGACAAAATAGTGAAAATAACAGATCTACAACATCACAATGTATCAGGCTATTTCCCCTGTTCGTTGTACCATGATGAAGTATATTGGGCTTAAGTGGTTAAACAGATTTAAGCATGGAAAAACGCAATTCATTGTTTTATACTCTATATCCAAATGTAGCCAAATGTAAACTCTCTCAACCCCATGTGTGTCAAATTCAACATCAGCATTAACGTTCTACACTGTATGTCATCATCAAACGCCTAGAGACAAAACATTATGCTGCAGCAATGTTATGAATTGCCAAGCAAAGCCTTGAATTACCTTCTATCCTTTGAAGGTAGGCCTATCATGATTTATTCTAGTCTTCAGTACTATATTACGCTGTGACAGGACAAGACAAACTAGCTGGAGGAAGTGAACCTGTGACCGTCTATCACTAAACCTCCGTGCTACACTGACTTCACTATCTCCTGCCATTGTACACCATGCAGTCTGAAAATGAAAGCGCGTGTGTACTGTTATGTATTCACTATTCACGGGATCAGATTAGTATAGACATTGCCAGCGGCAACTGTTTTCAATCATGGAAACCGTGCTGAGAGCAGAGGAGTGTGGCATTGCTGCAGGGGGAAATTAGCAGTCAAGAATAGACATAGTGACAGCCGTGGGAGGACAGGCAGTCAATGGCACAGCTGTCTTGGTCACCCTCTGAGCCAGGCTAGTGGCTGGCTGCTGGTGACCACACCTGGAACCGTTGAAGACACACATTTGACAGTGCCATGTGCCGAGTCTGAGCTGCGGTTCATTCAAGCCTGTCTTTCCCAGGGTTGCATAATATAAAGAGTAGGCCTACAGTTTCATAACATTACCTAAGGTAACAATGTACCTGTCTACAAATCACACTTGTGTGCTCACTGCATTTATATTGGCCACACAACGTCTTACGCCGTCATTCCAAACATTAAAGTCCATAGACTTGGCTGGGAAACGATTTACGTCATAAGTTCTCAAAACAAATATTGTAATATCCTCAGTCCATAGACTTGGCTAGTAGCAATTTAGCAAACATTTAAAATCCCATAGACTTGGCTGCCATATGACGTAATCTTCAAAAGCATGCATGTTAAAGGCACTGTTCTCCCACTACAATACGTTTTCAATTCATTCAAGTTCAATAATATTTTAAGAAGTAGCTAAAGGTCACGTTAGTATGTTAGCACATCATTAGCTGCTGTGACAAACACAGTTCAGCAACTTTAGCCGATCATTGGTGTAGCATATTGTTCAAGTTATACTGTATGATGAGGTGGCAGTCTAGGCACTGTTCATGATATATGGGCTGTCACTGTTGGCCCAATGCTTACGCTACAATAAGACAGAAGAAATGTTTTCAATTTATATAGATATAGCTGAAGCTCACATTAGTATGCACATTAGCACATCATTAGTGTACAGGAATTGTTCAAGATGTATGCGTATCACTACTCTCACGCCCATGTATTGTACATACGAATAGGGAAAGCGAAGCGGCATCATGCGAGTGTGTTGGAGGTGCAAAAAAGTACTTAATAAACAGGTACTTATTGTGTGGATATGGCTGCTTTTTGTGGTCCAGGATCTTCAAAAAGGAATATTTTTGTCTCACACAAACTCAATGCCGATACCTGTGTTGTCAAGCAATGGCAGACACGGAGTCACGGACACATGCTAAAATACCTGTATGTGTGACTAAGACGTGCTATCCATGGCTACAGATTTCACAGGGAAGCCACAGCGTTATTGGATTCTGTCTCGTTTTCTTTCTTTTTTTCTTATTTTTTTTCTTTTTTCGTCACAATCCCAAGTGGTGGAACCGCCATTTACTTTAGGTGTTGATATTCATTGATCAGGTATTTCAAGGCTACAAATAACCTTTACAACAGGAGGGGGGCTAAAAGATACCACAGGACTGGGGTGCCCTGACAGAGTGTTGCGTGTTCGAGTCATGACGACCTTTGTTGCATGTCTCTCCCCTTCTCTCTCTACCTCTTTCCTGTCAATCTGTGACAGCACAAATTCACGGAGCGCAGCGATTCCGGCTGTTGCACCACCTCACACTTAAGTTCAAACTTAACTTAAATGGTTATAGCTTAAATGGCTTTTAAGTCACGACTTATGCATTACTTAAAAACATTTAAGCTATGAGTAGGCTAAGTTTGAACTTAGTGTAAGGTGATGCCAGTCTCTGGCCACAGATTGCATTTAATTTTATTAGATAATCTCTTGAATCTACTGCGGATTTCAGTAATGCTATAGCCTATGTTTTATACAACAGTTGGTTCGGATCAAGCAATCTGATTGGCTGAGAGCAGTGTATTATTTCCCATATACATAAGGGCTAGGAGTACGTCGCTTAGCAATGGCCTAAACAGAGCAGAACTAACTCTTCATCAATCCGTATCAGTATTTATTCCCAATATGAAATTAGATATGTACAAAAGAAATGTTGCATGAAAGAAATGGAACACTTGAGGTCATGTTATGGCGAACGGCAGGAAGCACTCGCGCCTTCAGCCCATGCCTGTGATCACAGCCGTTATGTTATTCAAAATAACACATTCCCTCATGTTCTATTTCTTCGTATATTTATTTATATATCAACAAACATTCCAGAACTGTTCTAGTGCAGTGGGGGACAAGTGGTGTCCGGGGTCCCCCAAGGATGCTTGAGGAGGTTCCAGGGGGTCCCCAGACTGACAGTTAGGAAACCAAATGGATAGGTACTTAGGCATAGGCACACCAAACTGGTGGTCCTTGAAGTAAAAAAAAAAAAGTTTGAGAATCTCTGTTCTATAGTGTAGTGCATGTTTGCATTCAGTCCTACCCTGAAGGCGGTCCAGTCCTCCACAGAGTTCTTCCACAGATATAGCGAGGGCAGTCCTGGGGGTCCCGGTGGTCCTGGCTCTCCTCTGCTGCCGTCCCGGCCCGCCAAACCCTGAGAGCCCTGCAGAGGGTAGGTGAATGGATTACTGATGCATTAGAGGGGCTCTGATCGAAAGGCCACAGATTTAAATTGGCCGATTGATCTGCATTCACCGGATCTGGAGAAACCGTTCTTTTATACCATTTAAGTGGTATAGTATAATATAATCTTTGTGATAGGCCTAAACATTCTCCCCGTCCTCCACACACACAGGAACAGTTTTGACGTGGGTTTTGATAATTTAATAATTTTTGAAATATTCAAATGTACGCACGAGATCGATATCAGTAGCGGCCAATGGTGAGAAAGAAGAAATCGGTGATCGGTCCCAAAAAACCTGATCAGAGCACCCCTAAAATCCATCGCTGAAATCCTTGCACCTACTGTATGCAACGATCAAACATTTTATAAATTGCTCATTACTGTAGCCTTTTCTTTTTTTTTCTTCTTTTTTTTTTACAAATAAATACATATTATTCATTCACAAATATGTTCACAGATATATATTATTAATTCATATACGGTATACTGTAAAATACACAGGACATAAATAATCGTCATAATGTATAGATCATTACCTTGTCGCCTTTAAATCCCAAATAGCCTTGTCTCCCAGCACATCCCTGTAAAATGCACAAAGCCAGATGAGAGCTGTTTGTTGCTATACACTTATAGACTATTGGCAGAACCTGGAAGAAGAACTGTTGTTTATTTGGCAATGTCACTAGTATGCAGATCTTTGAAAAGAGGGTTGCTGTGTGGTTTCCGCAGTACATTATTAATGCCATTACAGTTTGAAACATCTATTTTTGCTCTGTAATTTCTCAGGTTGGTCTGAAAAATCAGCGTGAGTCAGTGTCTCAAGGGTGGATTCGACCACATTGTTTGCACAGTATTTACTATAACCTTCACTTACAGTACAACTGAAATATAGGCAGATTAAAGACGAGTGGTTTTGGGGCATTACATCATCTGCCAGGGAAAACTTTCTAAAGTGAATTTTACGCCAATACCAGCTTGGATGTTTCACCACTAGTGACAAAGACTATCTGTTCTAAAGGCTTCCTAACAGAAACCTGCTTGTTCGCTGGGAAACTTTCTTTACCTTTCTCAATGAAAACGGATTCATTAAGGCAGATGCTTTCAAAGTGTGAGGCGTGCCGCGTGCCCCAACCCCACCCCCCACCCACCCAGGAAGGCTCCACAGCAGGCAATGCGCAGGGAGATGTGAGGGTGAAACAGGAATGGGCGTTGCAATGTTGGTCTTGGGTGTCATCTATAAAGGTTTGCCTATACATCCAGTGTACAAACAAACTATATTACATATTACTTATTACTTTTGCCTTGCCTTTCTTTATTTCTATTATCATACTGCGTGCACAGTCACCTACTGTGTAACATTTTTTGTTTAACCTTTTACTACAATCGTTGCATGAAGTGTCTGGGCTTTGTCTGAAGGGACGTCCACTATCTGATACTGAAAACTCCTGGAGTAGGATTTAACATGATTTAGAGAGCCATGTGAAAAAGGTTTCATCTTTTACCAAAAATACGTCACTTCAAACAGGTTTTCAATATCTGCTTAGTAACAACAGAACACCAGTAGAATGTAACCACAAGCATCTGTAATAAATAAATAAATAAACAAACACAGTAGTCTTACTCTTTTTCCCCATATCCCAGAACGTCCGGGAGGACCCCTCAGGAGCCGGTACTTTCTGTTGTCAGAACCAATAATGATATCACCTTCTTTGGGTCCCAAAGCCGGCATGTGTCTCTGCTTAGGAGGACTAGGGGGCATCTCTTCCACGCGGTTCCCCTCTGTTATGACCAGGGAACCGCTGGCATCTTTCCCGTGTTCCTCAGCCGGTGAGGTTTTCACGAAAGCTATCACATTCTCCTCCTCCAGCAGAAAACTGATGTTGTGAGAAGAAGCTGCCTCCTCGTCAGATGTTTGTGTAATGGAATCGAGGCGTGATGGGATGTCCAGGTTGATGATGTTGTTACGTGTGGCCCCGTCATCCATCTCTGCAGCGCTTCTTTTATTAGAGGTGTTTCCACTGAGGATCTGGACGGTCGGCGGGGGTTCATCAACAATCTGTCTCACAGACTCCAGAATCTCAGGTTCATCAACAGGCACGAGCACATTCCCATGTTCAACTGCAGCACGGGAGGCTTTGTCTTCATGTTCTGATAGAGCATCCTGAGTAGAGACAGAACATTTTATAAACGTTGATATCTGGTAAGGAAATAAATAATAAAACCTTACTTACAGTATAGTACTTTCTTTAAACACACTGTCCTGTCCATACAGCGTCGCAGTCCCACCCCCTGCGAGGGCACCGGAAGCTAATTTCCTATAATTTTTCCCATAGACGTTTCAAAACGTATTTATTTAAAGACCTTTAAGCCTCGGACACCGCCAACAGCCGAGTTGACAAATCATGACAATGAACAAATAATTAGAAAGAAGAAAAAAAGGGGCAGGGTACAAAAAATTGTTTATTGTCATGATTTTGTCAAATCGTCTGTTGGCTTTGTCCGAGGCTCACAGGTCTTTAAATAAATACTTTTTGAAATGTCTATGGGAAAAATGAATGGGAAATTCTCTTCTGGTGCCCTCATTCGCTCTGAAAGGGGGCGGGACTGCGACGCTCTATAAGGGCTTCAAATAATAGAAAAGACAGATATTAAAACGTACAATTGACAATAAATCCATTTAACGGACAAACATATTTATTCAAACAAAACAAACAGACAAAGAGAATGGCTCTAAATGTCGATAAAAAGGCAAAGTAAGGGTCAAAAATGACAGAAGTGCCTTGGCCAGAGAATCTAAATGGTCTCATCTTAGTGGTGGATGGATGGGCTCAACAGCTCTGTCATGTAAGCTGTAAATAGGCCAAGCACAGCCTTGCACTGTAAGAATGGATAGAATAAGCCTAATGTAATTGAATGAATACAAAGACTAGACTTGTAGGTGAAATGCAGGGACATGAGAAGATGAGGGTATGTGGTACCGTACAATGTACTGCTGCTAACTAAAAAGGATATAGGACAACTTTCTATAACCTAATACATCCCTCAAGCACATACAGCATTCTCCAGTCACTCAATGCCTGGACAGCATCACTATTATAAAACCAGACCAGTGTTCTATAAGTCTGGACCTGATCAACTTCAAAGTCTGATACCGCTATGCTCAGTATGAAGGAGATAGCAGCATGCAGGTGAGCTGCACAAAGATGAAACAGAATACATGCACATTACAGGCACATATTTCCCCCTGGTTAGATTAAAAATCAGTTCTCGTCAAGATACACCGTCATACTATGGCGTATAAATTAGGCTCTACATAGACAATGCTCCTTTATCTGGGACTTGGCTGACATTGTTGCCGCCTCTTTCACAGAGAGCAGCCGACATTTGATCTCTCTGCACCTGAGTGCATTTTGTTGAGCCTATCTGAGGTGCTCCAACTGTTCACTATACTATATGGCTATCGCTATGGGTGAGGTCTGGAATAGCGGTAAGAAAATGAGGAATGTATGATTTTGGTCCATAGCAGAGGAAACCCTATACCTGTCTGTTATCATGGTACCATACCATGTGCTCTTGATCTAAACTCACTCCTCATAGCCCCACTTTGCCACTTGAATTATGGTAGCTGCCATTTTCAGTTGGCAGACAGACACTGTGGTTCTGTCCTTGGTTGGGTGTTCATGTTCATGAACCTTAGCGTCCCTATTCTGGACAAATCATAACAACGGCTTAAATAGGTGAAGAGCTTTAGTGTGGAGGGAATAAGGAGGAGATCAAGGGCAGAGCCCTGAGAGACCCCGGTCAACAAAGCATAAACAGTATAGGCTTGTACAGCGTGGTACGACAAAGTACAGTATAAACTAGGGGCGGCTCAAGTGTCAGGACAAGTACAAATGCTGAATGTAAAGCACCAGATACAAGTGGCCAGTGGTTGCATTAACCATTACTTATAAACCAGTGTATCTCATGTAGAAATAGTAAATCAAAAAGTGCTTTACATAGATTGTGCATTACATTCACCCATTCACACACACATGGCAGAGGAAACCATGCACTGACTCATGATTCCCATCCGGCTACTGGCCACCCTATTGACTCTATGGGCTCCATTTTCGTCATCGCTAAACACCTTATGCCTAAACTTTTTACTATCTTGAAAAACATTTTTGAATAGTTGAATAGTAACTATTCAAAAATGTTCCCAGTGGTTCAGGGGTAGAAAGATCAAGTCTGACACACTGCTATGTGATGTTACAAAAGGAGGACGGTGTCACGTTTGGTCCAGCGCTGTTCCACACACAGCCTGTACCATACATACTGCAGGTCAGCATGTGGCCTGGCTGGCTGTAGTATAACACATACATACAACCAGATGCTTTGATCTGTGCGACGGGACCATAGCAGACCTTTCCCATTCACTTCAGCCACACTGACTGAGGTAAACGTAAATGCTCTGTGAAAGGCCATAAATCAAATCATCAAATGTGCACGCACGCAAACGCACACAAAAACTCCTGTAGATGATTAAATGTCTAGTTAAACAAATAACACAGTGCTGGTTCAGTACATAATTGATTGTAATTGTATATATAATATACAATAGCCTGGACACCGCATTGCATGATGAGTAGTAGAGAACGTCAGGTCTGAAGCATACCATGCACAACATAAACGAGGCTTGTACATCGTACTGTGCGTTCAGGAAAAAGGGGTTCTTTAGGTGGGACTTGTTGCGAGGCAGCGTGGAATTCACTGAACCTTATTTGGTATTCAAGTACAGTACAGTCATTCTTCCTGTCGGTTGAATTTGTAGCTGACTGACACACATGGAACCGTACACTGTGAAATTCTTTCGCCCCTTATAGGGGTCAATTTCTACACCCTAAAGAGTGTAGAATCAATCAGGGTTCTGCAGCGGCGGGGAGTGTAACGTAAACAAAATTATGTCACCCTGGGACATTAACATGCCTGACTGATTACTTTACAAGCTCTCCGATAATCGCTGTTGCTGTCTGGGGAAAAACATGTATCTCCTTGGTTGGTTTGGAAACTGAAGCTCTACCTGACTGTCATAGTAGAAAAAAATAAAAGTGTGAGTCTGTGGGTTCTATAAATATTAGAGCTGTCAAACGATTAAAACATGCAACAAGATTAATTACAGCTTAAAATGTATTAATCATGATTAATCACCATTCAAACTATGTCCAAAATATCACATGATTTTCTGTATATTGTTGTGGGAATGTTTTATTCTTTCAGCCATCAGATACCAGAGCGATGACCCATGCAGAGTGTTGGGATTACGGGATGTATGTGGCGGGTCATCTAAGCATGCATTAATTGTGTTAACATTTTTTATCTAATTAGCTTCACAAATTAACTGCCAGTTAGTTAGTTTGACAGGCCTAATAAATATTCAACCATTGAAAAGTATTAACAAGAGGTTGTGACAAAATACATTGGAACAATGTTACTTATTTGTTTTTCTGAAAACAGTTTTGGACATATGAGGTTTCCACCTGACAATGGCGACGCTCTGGCAGCAGGGCCGACCTGACTGCACTACGGGCTGACGTAAAGCACAAACACTCAAGACTGAAGAACGGCAACGCCGAGAGACGGTGTTAGGGGCTTCAATAAATTATGCAACCTTTGTCTCTGTCTGGGTAAAGGAAATGATCTCTGCAGAAGAATGTGCCTTAAACCGCAGCTGGGCAAACACATTCCATCATCTGAGGACATATAGTAGGCTCCATAATGAGGAGGGAGGCTTTGAGGAAGCACCCTGGGCTTTGGTGGATGAGACGAGAAGAGAGATGGTTGGAGGAGAGGGAGGAAATGACACGAGGGAGGGAGGACAGCGATGTCGGTCAAAAGTCATCAGCAGCATGTTTCTGAAAGACTGTACGTCAACGCGTTTACTTTTCACAGCAGGCTTGCTGAACAAACCCTGTCAGCATGTCGGTCCTGGTGAAATACGGCATTTATGAGTGGACTTTATGATATGACTATGGATACACGTCATTTGCGCTGCTGAACCGGTGCTATATCTATGCCCAAACTTGTGTCGCTGACTTGCAAAAGAAACTATAAAGTGTTGTCTAAGAGGCTGACTTTCTGCCCCATTTTGCATTTTGACCATGCATGAATCGCATGAATCATAATTATGTAAAAATGATGTGAGTGCAATCTCTGTGAAACAGATTTCAGTTCACAGCAGCAAATTTTACCTGCATGTCAGTTTGAGGTGCTATACACTATCTTAAAAATGTAGGCTAGTCGGTTGGCCTGGGCCGACCTACTCGTCCGGGCACCTAGGCTGCTAATCCAGCCTGAAAACCGATCCCGACGACCTGTGCTGCGTGTCAAACCCCATTTTTCTTCCCACCTCAGCAGCTTACTGTACAGTGTTTGATTGAATGATTGATTGAATACTTTATTGGCAGAAATGTAATTAGTACAGCATACAGTCAGACACGAATGAAATCAGTACAGGGTACAGTCCTTGCGGTCTTGTTTCCATTCAGGTCCTGGGTATTCAGTTCATAATCATGACATAAAAATAACAATAACAATTTTCAAATCATCATAAAGGCAGGGATGTCCCATATGGTTGGTGGATGGAAAAACATGCATCTTGTGCTTACATTGTTGTTTTGCTGAGGATGGACATTTTCTTTTTTTAATGCCAAGCTTTCCATTCAAATTCTATTTCACACGCCCTTTAAGATCATCAGACAGCATTATGATGAGAAACCAAGCTCTAGAAGTGCCCATATGTGCTGGCGAAGAGAAGGACTGCTTCATATGGATCTATTTAAAGAGGCCTCGATGAATAGAGGGCGTTTACAACTGGCTGCAATACAGAAGAACCATGACAAAACTAATGAGTCCAAATGAACTCTCACGGTACATGGGAAGAACAAGAGTGTCATTTTAGGATACAGGTTGGATGTTATCCATGCCCTAATCAGGGAATCCATAGAAACATACCCCCCAAGATGCATGTCAGCCTGATGGCCAATCCTCTCTATCTAACCTGAACAATCTATTTCTTATATTGTATTCCTATCGCAAGCAGCATCCCAACAGTGTTACCACTTTCCAATATGTTAATGCTTCATAGGGCAACTTTTCAACATGTTGTTTTTTTATTTTTATTTTTTTTACAACCAGACAACATAGAAACACCATCCATTCCATCTCTTAACATACCACACGATTGTCTGTCCATTGTCCTTCCACAGCCAATCCCATATGGAGAGATGTCTGCAGCCAAAGGAATCCCAGCATCCAGGTTAACGCGATCCACATGGCTCTAGCGGATGTGCACTGCACACTCACTCCAGCTGCTTTCTAAAAAGTCTAGCGCTATCCTCCAGAGCCCAGACAATGTAGTGCAGGCCACAGTGGTGATATTCCGGCAGCAGACGGTGCTCACGTTCTGTGATCGTTCACTGATAATCACCCCCTGGAACCATGGTGAGACTACTATACCATACAGGGACAGCAGGCACACCCTGCATGGCTTCTAGACACACCCTCCCTCCCTCCGCAGACACACACTGCTGCCTGCCTGCCACAACCCACTGCAGTGGCCCTCCGCAGACACACACTGCTGCCTGCCTGCCACAACCCACTGCAGTGGCCCTCCGCCGGCTCTGGAGAGGATGGAAGGTTAGCTCCAGAACACAGGGATGCTTGTACCGCCGTCGGTCTGATGGAGATGTGTTCAAGGCTTGTTGTGCTGTACCATATTTAAGTAATGAACATACTGTATGGAATTCATTTTTGAAGTGATTCTAGGGGAGGCACACGGTGCATGGCCAAGCTTGAGTGTAAAAGAAATCACACGTAATGCTAAATGACATCAGGTCTATGATCGGATGAAATGGTTGTGTACTTAGCCAAGGTTTTGTGCAACATTTTCAATGATTTGGAATGATCAAATTACATTTCCCAGGCATTCACCCTCTGACTTACTAGAGCTGCCATGGGGACCCTGTGCAAGTTACGGCTCAAGTGAGCTCCCCCAAAGAGGTTGTGGTTGAGGAGATGGAGGGGAGGGCAATTACCATCAATATAGAACTCCCGAGCCATCGAAAATAGCTAGCAGAAGTCGTACTGACTCATGTAATCACATAATATGACTCTTCCTAACAGAAAACCGCACGCAGCGATCTGCTAATGATCTCATAGAGAGTAATGGGGAGCCGATCTACAGCAGCTTAAATCAAAGCGTTGGGAGTTGCAAACAGAGGAACATTAAAGGGATATTTCACTTTCAAAAAAACTTTTGGTAATTTCATAGTCTACTCAGCCTTATGTGAACACCCAGAGGGTTTTTAAGTCACTTGATTCAATATTTAGATATTTGAGATCCATTTTAGCTGCCCCGCCCCCTCCCTATACAAACCCATTGTAGCTTCTAACTCTATTTTAACCATGATAGATTCATCAAACACCCGTGTTTTTTCTGGTGACTCATAGTGTCCTCCGAATACGTGAGGGGGCCGTGGATTTTCATTTACGGTTTTCATTTATTTTTAAATATTGTTTTTATTCTTTTTTTTTTTTTTTATAATTTTTATCCCACGATTTTGCAACCCATTTTTTCACCCAGTGTCAATTATCTAATGTAATCCTGGGCGCTACACTTCCTCTGCCAACCTGGGGGGGC